>JZKD02S0358048.1:0-18858 GCA_000966675.3 Picea glauca | reverse complement strand
TGTTCCTCCATTGGGTGATGATGGAACGACCTTCTCCTTGTGAAGCTTGAAGAGTAATAAACCATTTGTATTACTGGTCTACATTTTGAATGTTAATAAATTAGTGTTGGGTAACATTGCCTTTAAACGAAGTGTTCCTGTTCCTCATTATTTCTCGATTAGTGCTTATTTCTCTTGCTACTGAAATGTTGTGAAACAAAAACTATTTCATGGTAAAAATAAAATAAGAACAAGCATTTCCATCTTGTTCATTTGGGTAATATTGGAATGAATAAACCTTAATTGGTTGGAGAAATGGGTATGAGTTTTATCTCAACTCAGTTATTTATAAATCATTTATATGCATGGGCAATGTGCCTAAATGAAGTGACAAGCTTTTTGTTAATGGCTTGATTTATGAATGGACATCAATGGAGCCATAGGTCGTTTGTCATATTGAAGGGAGGTTTTCCATCTTATCGAGCTAGACTATGACTTGGATAATGAATGTGTTATGTCCCGAGCATTACAGTTTCTAATGTATCCTAAGCCATGAACTGAGACAAGGGGAAGCTTATACAATTCAAGTTATACCAGACAACAATGCGGTTCTTGCAAGGTGGAAGCATTGTTGAGTTTGACATAAGAGCTTAGTGGCTGTATCAAGTAGCAGGCAGGGTGAGGACCCCAAAGGCTAGACACATTGACCATTATTGTCCTTTCTTTAAATGTTGGGTAGAGTATACAAAAGACCGAGTTTAACCTATAATTTCAACTCAGAGATCTGATTGGCACAACAAGACAACATGTTATTTAGAGTAGAGACCTGACATTGGTTGACTCATTGAGAACATGGAATTTCCATTGTGTTGTCATCTGTTTTCTTGTGTGCAGACAAGTTTGAGAACAAAGGGTCAATTGAGGCCTTACAACCATCAGAAGAATACAGAGAGAGATCCTTATGCAGTGCAGAGGAACAGAGGCCCAATGGCTTTTGTGTAGACAAAGCTCTCCGTATAAGACTGAGACAAACAAGAAATTCTGCAGAGGATCTGTGTTGGTAAGATAGATGGGCCATAGGCCTACTGTTTATGGATCACCCTTGGTTTGGTTCTCTCGATTTCTTTAACCCCCTCAAGAATCAATTAGAGTTTCTTCTTGTTTGGATCTCTGTGGTTCTCCTTTAGGTTGATTATGCTCCCATGGATCTCACTCTTATTCCTCTCTTTTTCGCCTTCATACATAGATGATATGAGTCTTTTTTGATTCTTCTCCATTAATTATTGAATTGATTCAACATCTCTACTATCCGTGACAAAATGTTTTTTTTTCATGGGATAAGCCTCTTTCTCCTCCTTGGATTTGATATCACCATAACATTTCTACAATCAATCACTATAGAACCAAGCTCAAAATACAGTTAAAATATAATAGTTCAAGTTGCAAAAAATAGAGTCAGTAGTATAAGAGATAATGACATAAGAGGATAATAACATTTGTTGGTCACGGGGAAGTGCAATGTTTGGGTCTATATGTCACAATATGAATTCTTCTAGTGCAACTCAATACATTTGTATTTTAGTTGATAAAAGTCTCAAAATTTCATTAATAATGCAAATAATTGTATAAGGGGTGGTAGGTGCCGAGGGGAGTTATATTGAATCTCGAAGGAAGTTGTGAAATGAACTTTGCTTGAGGTTATGCCTTGGAGATTAAGGATAACCTCAAATAACCAAGTTGAAGCCCTTGCTCTTTATCGTGAACTACTCATTTAAAAAGAAATGGAGATCAAGAGTACTATAGCGATCAAGAATTTAACGATCATTCGATCATTCTCTGTTAGGTGCAAAGCCACTCAACCTCCTATGATTCTGCTCTCTCTAGATTGATACTTGGGATTCAAAGTGTGGTAAGATCCTTCTCTTCTTTGGAATATTTCCATGTATATTAGACTCAAAAACTTATGAATATTTCCATGTATATCGGACTCAAAAACTTACAGGCATACTTATCACTGATATGAACAAGTGGCATTGGAATTTAAAGGGGCAATGTTCGGAAATAACCATGGTCCATTCCATTGTATCTAGGATATTATGCCACAAGCATGGTGGCGGGACAATATTAATGCATGACAGGATGGAAGCAATTGATGAATGTAGGAAAAGATCGGCTCCCAGGCATAATGTGATTTGTTTTTGGTTTCAAACACTTTGGCTCGACTTTGGTCTGTAGCTTCTTCTCGACAGGGGCTAGCGAGATCTACTGGATGTTGCGATATTCTTTTCTCAAATCTGGAGAGTCGAGGTTTGCTTCTCCTTCAATTTTTCTCTTGAGTTTTATTTTTGGTTGAGAGCAGGTGGTTTGTTTAGGTGTGAAATGGATAGATACCGACACTCAAGGAAATGCATCCCCTGTGCGATAAGAGGATTTAGTAATGCATAGGAGATTGACCTGCCAATTAGTTGATGTTTTGGTTGCTTTGGAGCATTTCATTAGGTCATTGAATTCTTAATTATAGTCACAAACACTCAAAAATGCAGAGCTTCTAGCCAAAGTTAGGAAAATTCAAAAGCTGGTAGGAGAGCAACATGCAATATCGATTGATTCTAGGATTAGCTAGAAATTCTCAATTTGAGGCCTTCATTTCCAAGGATTCTATTATAAATTTTCTAACCCTAGGTGATGGTTGTCCTAATGTTCTTATTAAATAACTCAAAATAGAATTTATTTAACAGTAGAAAATTAAATTTCTAAATATTGCATCAGTCACACAATGGCTGAAAAAATGAACAACAGAAGAAAAAATGAAATATATACATACACAGGGATTTCTCCTTCTAATGAGATTTTCATTCCTTTGATCAAAGCTTACAAGGTGACCTCAACAGCCCTTGAACCAATTACTTTACGGTAAAAAAAATCACCTCAGACATAAGTGTATGATTTGTGTAAAAGAGGGTACAACTATAGCAGTACAACTTGCTCTATTTTTGCCTTGGTAGGACAACAAACTATTCTTTCTCTCCTCTCAACATTGAAGCACATTTAAGCAACATAGTGCACGGCTAGATTTGATGGTGTACGACCAGATCTGAAGGTGTATGGCTAGATCTGAAGATGTACGGCTTGTGCGTAAAGAAAGGATGGCCACAATAGTGGTATGACTTGTTGGTATCTTACAGGTCTCTTTAGATCTGCTTCCTTCTTCTTGATGCACTCTTCCTTCTTCCAACCGTCTTTCTCTGTTCTCACATGAGATCGACCTCTCCCATCTTGTCCTCTTTATGCTTTGAGAGAAATAACTAATCTCCTCGATCCTAGTTGCCACCTATCTCAATCTTGAGATGTACGACTAAGATTAAACCCTAATATAAGTCATTAATGTTCTATAACATTTCATTTAGAACCTAATACTAAGTTAACTTAAAAACATTAAACTTTCACTTCTATTTTTTATTTTTCAAGTGAAATTACAAGTTGGAATTAGTGACTGCCTTTCCAAGGTAGTCACCAATGAAATGTCTCGAATCAATTCCTGCACGTTCACATTGAAACATGTGCAAGAATTTCTTGCTCGAGCTATATTTCTCAACCCTCTCTTAGCGAGGAAGGAATTTTGCACCAATGCAAGTCTATCTTCGAGTGCTTCAAACTTTCCTTTTGCTAAGGGCTCGGTTAGAATAACAACTACTTGCTGATTTGATCTCGTATGAAGTGATATTTAATCTCTATGGGCTTGGACCTGTCATGAAACATTGGATTCTTAGAGAGTTTGATACAACTCTGATTATCACAGTGAATGACTGTGGGATACAACTCTTGATCAAATGATTATGCAAGTAACTTTCAAAGCCAAATGGTCTCTCAACTAACAATATTGGCTACCATGTATTTTTCCTCTGCTGAGCTAAGTGCCACGAAAGTTTGTTTCCTGTTGAACTAGGATATCATTGTTAAACCCAAGCTAAAGCAACACCTTGAGGTGCTCTTCCTGTCTGCTACATTGCCCCTATTTGAGTCTGCATACCCTTGCAACTTGACTTCATCATCTCAAGATATTTTAGACCATACTCCATTGCGCCCCTCAAGTATTTGAGCACATGTTTTGTTGCTACCCATTGCTCCACCATGAATTGGCTCAAGGTGTTATTTGCAAAACATATATTTGGCCCAGTGTTGACCAAATACATCAAGGAATCTATCAACTACGTGTACAATGTGGGATCCACCAACTCTGAATCGAAATATGTCACCTTCTTTAGATTAGTGATCATGGATGTGTCTATAGGTTTGCAGTTCTCCATTGGAAACCTCTTTAGGATCTCAACTGCATGCTTGCCCTGCCCAAGGAAAATCTCCCTATGTTTTTGCTAAACCTCCAAACCCAAGAAGTACTGCATCATGCCAATGTCCTTCATCTCAAACTCATTGCCATGTCTGCTTTGCACCTTGCAATGAGCTTTTTGCACCCGTAAGAAACAAGTCATTTACATATAACACCAAAACAAGTAGATTGGATCCAACAAATATATAATATAAGTTAGGATCTTCTCTGCTTTTCATGAAGCCCATACTCTGCAAATATCCATCTATCCTAGAATACCATGCTCTCGATCCCTGCTTGAGTCCATCCAAGGATTTCTTAATATTTCAAATATGAGACACTTTCCCATTTACCTCAAAGCCCTGAGGCTACTCTATGTACAATTCTTCCTCAACGATCCCATTAAGGAAAGCCTTCTTGACATCCATTTGATATATCCTCCATCCCATAAATGAAATTAAGGACATGACTGCTCTAATGGAAGTGTACCTGGCGACTGGAGAAAATGTCTCCTGATAGTCCACTCCCTCTTTCTGGTAGAACCATTTCGCCATGAACCTCACCTTGAACTCCTCAATGTGGCCATCTGCTGCATGCTTGATCTTGTGGAGCCACTTGGAATTCATTATTGACTTCCCCTACGATCTTGGCACTATGTCCCAAACATTATTCTTCACGATGGAGGTGTACTCCACCATGGCATCCCGACATACCTGTTGGTCTGCTGCCACCGGAAAGCTGGAAGGCTCAGAATCTATGATGTTGCTCATCAATGCCATGTAGTTTGGAAACTTATTTGGAGGTCTGCTCTCTCTGAATGTTCTCCTAGGAGTCTCAACATACTCTTGAGCATCCCTTAATGTTTGAGTAAACCATCGAGGTTTCTTGATAGAAGTGGAAGGGGCTATTGTCTCCTCCTCTTCACTTGAAGGCTACTATATTGCTTTGGAAGTCATTGGTGACCCTGGTTCAACTTTCAGAGCTTCCAACTCCTCATCCTTTGTCATCAGAATAGGCTCATTGGACTTTGTGGATGCAAAGTCTTCCTCAAACTTTATATCCCTGCTCACTACTATCTTCCTCTACTATGGTATATAGAGACCCTGTAGACCTTTGTAGTCTCACTGTAACCTACAAGTAAACCCTTCTTGCTGGAGGGTTCCAACTTGGTCCTCTTCTCCATCGATACATCGATATAAATTGGACATCCAAAGATGCGAAAATGACTCACCTTTGGCTTCATACTAGTGAATGCTTCCTCTGGTGTCTTGTGCTCAAGATTCTGCGAGGACACCTGTTCTAGATGTAGATTGTTGTGTTGCATGCCTTTGCCCAAGGAAACATTGGCAAGTCTTGGTCATGAATCATGGCCTTAGCAACCCCTATGATGGATCGATTCTTCCACTTTGTAACCCCTATGATGGATAGATTCTTCCACTTTGCAACCCCATTTTGTTGTGGGTTGTACGAGACAATTAATTCCCTCTTGATCCTTGCCTCCTTGCAGAAACCCTCAAACTCATTGTAGGTATACCCACCCCCATCGTTCGATCTCAAGACTTTGATCTTCTTCCTTGTCTGGTTTTCAACTAGATCTTTGAATTTCCGAAACTACTAAAGACCTCATCCTTGGTCTTTAGGAAGTAGATCCAAGTTTTGTGAGAGAAGTCATCAATGAAGGAAACATAGTATGTGCTTCTTAAAATTGATGCTATTGACATCGATCCACAAATATCTGAATGCACTAGATCTAGAATCTCCTTAGATCTATGGTTGCTGCTTGGGAAAGCAACCTTGGCATGCTTACTAAGCGTGCACCCTCTGCATACTCCATACTACTCAATAGTGAACTCTGTAAGGCTTGTGACTATCTCCCTCATAATAGGCAATCTTCTATGATGCAGGTGTCCCATCCTCTTGTGCCATAACTCACACAAGTTGTCATTGTTATGAATCAGGGCTCGAACAAGTTAACCCTACAACCTGTAAATATTACCTTCTCTAACCCCTATTACTTGAGTTGTATTTGGGCTAGATTTCTTCAGTCTAATGAGGACTTGTTGGACCAGGGCTCGAACAAGTTAACCCTACAACCTGTAAATATTACCTTCTCTAACCCCTATTACTTGAGTTGTATTTGGGCTACATTTCTTCAGTCTAATGAGGACTTGCTGGTTCTTGAACTCAATTGCATAGTCCTTATCCTCCATAATTGGAACCGAAAGCAAGTTCTTTGTAAGACCTAACAAACAAGACATCGTCAAAATCTAAAGAGTTACTTGACTTGAGCTGGAAAGGAGTACCAACTCTTGCTATTGGGTACTTGGCATCATAACCAAGCTCAACCCGTACTCTCGAGTCTTGCTTTGTTAGACTAGAAAATAACTGCCAGGTCGATGTCATATGATGAGATGCCCCACTGTCCACATACCACACATTCCCAGGAATCGTGTTGGTAGAAAGGAAAAATACCATCGAGAGATCCTTCTTGAACCTGGTAGCAAACTCGTTCATTTGAGTTTATGCAGAGGCTACTACCCACTTCTACCGCTACTTCTGGTTAGCCTTCTTCTTATCTGGACACTGTGATGCATAATGATTGTGCTTATGACAAATGAAGCACTTGATTTTACTCAAGTCCTTCTTTCTTAGCTGTGAGGCTGATTCCTCACTCTTTCCCTTACCCTTCTTGGGTCCTTTACCTTTGATTTTATTTGTTTGACCAAATAGGGCTAGGTTCATGTCACCACTCTTCTCTTCTTGCTGGCCTTTGACTCCATTCGAGTCTCCTCCTGGATATAGTCATCCCATAGCCTTTCAAAATTGGAAAGGTTCTCATGAGTACAAATACCTTTGACAAATGGTTCCCATGAAGTTGGGAATCCATTCAGTGCCATGTTCACTAGCTCTGCATCTGTAATCTTCTTCCCAACTGCTGCAAGTTGATCACGAATTTGTGACCTTTGTAAGGTAATTGGTAATTGAATCTGATCTGGTCATATCTATGGATGGTTATCTCTATGGATCTGAGTTTGTTTTGTAATATCATCTTTTTGTTATGTTCTCACTCTGGTAGAGGCTAACCAGGCCATTGAACATCTCTTTGCAGTTCTCTTTTCGGATATACGAGGGATCAAATGATCCTTTATAGTGTCCATGATCATTTGCTTGGCTGTCACTTCCTTCTTCTTGTGAGCTTCCAACTGCTTCAGATCTGTAGGGGAAGGCACAACATCCTTGACAATATCCCAAAGATCATTCTCTTCTAAAAAGAGTGTAATCCTCACTTTCTATGGCAAGAAATTTGAGGCGCCATCCAGTCTATCCTCAAATCTGAGGCTAGCTGAGGCCATCTCTGAGATCTAATGTACAAACTTATATATCTGAAAATTAGTCCTTAAAACGAATATCATTGTAATGACATCATTCTACTCAGAAGTTCCTTTGACCTACTTTTGTGGTCATTAGCTGGACATTAATAAAATTATCTTATCTTATCTTATCTAACTGCTGGTCCTTCTTTCCAGCAGTTGATTTACTGCTGTAAACCCTTGAGAATCTCAATTATAGAAATGTTGCTTTGAAACCATGTAAATTTTCTAACCCTGGGTGACTTCTGTCCTAATGTTCTCTCATTAAATAACTCAAAATATAATTTATTTAACAACAAAAAATTAAATTTCTGAACATTGCATTTGTCACACAATAGCTGAAAAAATGAACAGCGGAAGCAAAAATGAAATACATACATACATACAGATTTCTCCTTCTAATCAGTTTTTTCATTCCTTTGATCAAAGTTTATAAGGTGGCCTTTGCATCCTGCTTGAACCAGCAGCTGCAAGGTCAATAAAATCATGTCAAACAGAAGTGTACGACCTGTGTAAAAGAGGGTACAGCTACAACAGTATGTCCTGCTCTGTTTCTGCCTTTGTAGGATAGCAAACCGCTCTTTCTCTCCTCTCAGCACTGAAGCACACTTAAGCAACACAGTGTATGGTAATATTTAAAGGTGTATGGCCAGATTTGAAGGTGTACGGCCTGTGCATAAAGAAAGGATGGCTACAGCAGTGGTATGGCTTGTATGACCTGCTGGTATCTTGCTGGTCTCTTCAGCAGATCTGCTCCCTGCTTCCTGATGCACTCTTCCTTCTTCCAGCTCTCTTGCTATCTTGAGAGAAATAACTAATCTCCTCAATCATAGCTGCCACCTATCTCAATCTTGAGATGTATGGCTAAAATTAAATCCTAATCTAAGTCACCAATGTTCTAGAACTTCTAGAACATTTCATTTAGATCATAAGACTAAGATGACTTCAAAACATTAGACTTTCACTTTTATTTTTTATTTTTTCAAGTGAAATTACAAGATGGAATTAGTGACCACCTTTCCAAAGTAGTTAGTGACCAACGAAATGTCTCGAACCACTCCCTGCACGTTGACACTAAAACCTGTGCAAGAAGTTCCTGCTTGAGCTAGATTTCTCAACATCTATGGCATCAACCAGAGCACCGGTAAAGGAAGAGGAACTGTCCAGCAGGCGCCAGGCAGAAATGTTGATGGAAACACCAATTGGAACATCAAGAAGGAAGTTTTCAATGGGCATACTATCTACTAAATCTTCAGGCTTTTAATGAAATGTAAATGTTTATTGCTATTGGGACAGTTTATAATGGTTTATAACTGTAGGACTTATAGTTTAGCAGAGAGGACTGCACATTTTGAAAAACAAGCTTGTAACTTTTTGATATTTTGAGGGACTCTGGAGTCTGAACTCCAGGATTCAGTCTTTTCTTTCTCTGTTTTGTATTAAGTCGCTGTCTGGTGCGGCCACAGCTTCCCTTTAAAACAAAATATAACTATTTCAGTAAAAACAAATACAAATAAGTGTATAAAATGGGTAGTCTACTGCTACCCGTTGTGATACTTTGGATATATGGCAGTAAATATGTTTTTGTTCATCTCTGCCATTCATAGTGATTGATATGTACACAAAAACATTATCTTAGTAGCTACCATTTGATATCCGGTGACAAAATTTCAGAGAAGCATCTCTAGAGTATATATTGCATTCATTTATATCTATAGTTTTGCTCTTTAATTTGTCAAACCAAAAAAATGAGCTGTACAAAAATACGTTAGAGTAATCATCTAAACAGTAATAAAAAAGATAACAAAGCATGGATGTGGCACCTATTTGGCAGCTTTATCTCTAGCAAGATGTCTTCGTACAGTGCTTGGTGTTCTTGTCAGACACGTCTCAAAACATATTGAGGTTCATTGAACATTCAATGATGGCACAATTATGTGCCCCTTTCTGATCCTCTTCTCCTCTGGCTGTTTTGTTACCACAACTAGTTGATCCTCAACATGCTGATGTCTTGCTCTTGTTCATCTATCCCCCTCCTAAGGAGTTGGATGATGGATCTCTTCCAACAGGTTGTTGGAGATGGCAGTCACCGAATTGAACTTTTGAGAACTCTGGAGCATCTAGTTCAGAATTCAGGATAGAAATTGTTCCTGAGCTTGCTTATAGACACACACTATTGACTGCAGAGACTCAGGAGTCAGATCCTGGAGATGTGCTTCCAATGATGTAGTAGAATTCACCCATACTTTGCGCTCACCTTGAATCATATCTATGGGTGTTTGAACTAAGAATTCAGAGTTAAATAGTTTTTTCATTTTCCATATTGAAGGGGTATACCAATGGGGCAGAGGGAAAGATCAATGGTACATCTTCACTTGTCCTAATACTGTTTCACCAAACAGTCTTAGCAGGTCTCTAAAAAGAGGAGGTACTCCCATCCCTTGCCCCCCTCATTCTTCCTTTCCCCCTTCCAAAACCAACAGCCACTACAGATTGAGAACAAACAACAAAACACTTTTTTAAAGTTTTGAGAATGCTGCATATATTACTTCATAGAACAAATAAGTATATCATGGAACATAAAGAATTGCAACACACAAACATCAAGGGGACAGCTAAAATCCTACCCTAAAAAGACCAAAAAAAAGCAAATGTGCTTGTGTACCAAGAGGACGGGCTCAACATCTCAATGGAAAACATTGGGTTTGACTCACACAATCATGGCCAACTCTTGCTTAAACCTCCGGAATTCCCTTAGGCTAAAAGGGGAGTACTCCTGAAAAGTAACTTTACACTGATTTGCAGCTGCCCCTCATCATCCAAATGTCGTCTAGGAGAGGACTTTCCATATTAGTGGGGCAACGGAAAGGAAGTGAAATTCAGCTCGAAACCATGCCCAAAATATTCTGGTCGATTGACATTTCCAAAAAGCATGCACATCCGTTTCATCTTTACCACACATAACACAAGCAACATCTGCCAAACCAACCTTGTGAAGCTTACTTTTGACCGCCAACTCTTGATGAAGTAGAAGCCATCCCATACTTTGTGTTTAAAAGGAGCTTGTGATTCCCAGATGGACTAGCACCTCCTCAACTTGTGCGTGACAAAATTCCTCAACCCTCCCTTTTATTCAAGATGGGAATAATGTTAGATGCATGCCTTAACATATCATAAAGGTTCTTGGTGGAATAAATGTAGAAGCGCTTCACATTTCGCCATATCCAATCCCTCTAGAATGGCCTTGCCCTAGAGAGTTGCATTTAAAAAGACAATCTTTAGTAATCATGTGATAGAGACCCTCTCAAATAAATTTGTCCGAACAAGAGATCTTTTGAGCTTAGTTAAGGGCATACTAGGTGTCATATTGTTGGTGATCACGATTCCATAAATCATTCCAAAAGAAAGACCTTTCCTTTCCAATCTTTTGCCATCAAACCTAGATAAAAGGCTAGATTGATCATTGGGGGTTGAGAATGTCCTAATTGTGTGCGAAACCAAATCCCAAGCATCACAGAGTCCCTTAAATTGGGAACATAAACTTTACTCATGCCCTCCATATCAAAGTTATCATACTCGTACTTGGCTCAGATTTGGCAAGGCCTTCAACTTGTGACTTGGCTTTTGAGTTGGAGATGACTTGGCAAATTAACAAATACATAAAGCATTCAAAATTTAAGAAACGCACATCAGTGTAAATGCAAACATTTAGACACCAAATATGCAATTTTGTGGATTTATATTGCATGGAAGGGCATAAGTAGGTAAAATCACTTCAACATACCTAAATTATAATTTTTGATGTATATAAAATAATTTTTTAAAAAGTAATTGATATAATGGGACACATTACATAAACATTGAGGCTTTAAATGGCCTTTGGAGTCCAAAAATCATCAAATCATAATCTAATTGATTTCCCTTTGAAATCATCCAAGTCAGTGCCAATTCAACACCAAATAATCTACAATAGCATGCTATTTGGCAAGGTATTCTTTAGTTCCAAAGAGTCTAGATTCTAGACTTGATGAAGTAAGGAAGGTGAGTGTGTTTAGGTAGGTTAGGGTTTTTGTTATTTTAAGTTGGAAATTTGATAAACTTGGCCTCTATTAGAGGTTGGTGAAAATGTCAACAATCTAGTCATCAGTGTGGCAATATTACATTTGAATAATCTAGTCATGTATCAATTGCAAAATATAGCATTGATGAACCTCAATATGCTTGGTCTTCGAGTGATAAATTAGAAGGTGAGCAAATTGAGTGGCACCATGGTTATCACATCAAAGTGGTGTTGGTTGGTCTTGACAAAGTTCAAGCTCCTCCAATTTTTTTTGAATCCATATGGCTTCTTGCCTAGTTGTGACAACACCTTTGTACTTGGCCTTGGTGGAAGAAAGGGAGATTGTTGACTCCTTTCTCGGCCATGCAATAGGTGTTGAGCCAAGAAAGTAGGCATAGTTGGAAGTGGATTTTTGCTCATCCTGATCTCTAGTCTAGTCTAAATCAGTATATCCAATCAACTTTGTGTGACCCCCCATGAGAGTGTTGAATACCATATTGTTAGGTATCTTTAACAAATCACACAATCATATTGCAAGCTAATGGTTTTCCTTCGGTGTTATGAGTCAAGCACAAGAAACTGGGAACAAGTTGTCGATACAAGGTAGCATCATTGGTGGTGAAGTACACCAGTGGTCAATTTTGACTACATACTGAAAAGTGGTAGGACAAGGTTTGCAATCTTCCATGCAAAACCTTTTAACAAGGTCATGCAAAATGACAATGCCATCAACTAACAACAAAACTTGCATCCCAAGAAAGTAATGCAAAAAACCCAAATCAATAATTTCATATGTGCTCATGAGCTTTGTCTTCATGTCAACAATTAGGTTAGGACTACTCCCAACAAGAACCAAAACATTTACATAAAGAACATGTTGCAAAATATCTCCATTGACATGTTTGACATAAAGGTTAGGATCCAATTGTCGAGGATTGGAACCACTAGATAGAATTTATTCATTTTCTCATATCATGCCTTGGGGCTTGCTTTAACCCATCTAAAGACTTCCTCAACATGCAAACAAGTTGAGAAGTGCCATCCTTAACAAAACAAAGAGTCTATGCCATAAATCTCCTCACAAAGATTACCATTTAGAAGTGGATTTCACCTCCATTTTGTTAATATCCAATTGGAAATTAGCAACAAGTGATAAAACAATTTGAATGTTCTCCATCTTGGCAACATGGACAAAGGTTTATATAATAAATATCTTCCTTTTGAGAAAATCCCTAAGCAACCAAGTGAGCTTTATGCTTGTCAATGCATGCCTTTTGCTGAGAAGAATCCAAGCATCATAACATTGTAGGATCAAAAGTCTTCGTAGATCACTTGGGGTGATATAACTCATTCTTTGAAGGAGATTTAGATGCATTGGGAACATCACTAGAATGTTCTTTAACTACCTCATCAATAGATTTATTATATGGGTTAGACACATATAATCATTAGAAGAAACAATAACATAATGAGAAGAAATAGGGACAAACCTAATGAAGAGGGCTTCTCTTTGAAGATGACATCCCTCTAGATGATCACATCATTGATGGATGGATCATATAAGTGAAACCCCTTTATTTCCTCATTGTACCTAACGAGTAAGGATTTGTGGATTTTGGGTAAGGTCATTCTCCTAGGTGATTTCAATGCTCGGACTTGTGCCTGCCAGATTACTCTCTACGATCAATCCGAGGATGTACTATGCATCCAAGAGATTGATCTAGACTCAGTAGATCTTCATTGAACTTTTAATGATGCCTTGGGGCCTCTTACAACATATGGTAGTCACCTTCTGTTGCTAGGGAATCTCACGAGCCTCTAATCTTGAACGACCTCCCTCGTTTTCTGGACTCTAGACACTTCACATGCTTTACACATGGTGGTGGTGCTAGTGTAGTGGACTATGTCTTAGACAGTTAGAACCTCCTCCCCCTTATATGCGATTTCTCGATATCCCTTATCCCTTTAGCTAACCATGCCCTCCTTTCCTTGTCCCTTGGCCCGATCCCCCGCCTCCACCCACCTCTTCCTGGTTGAGCTCACCTCAGACCACTATCCTTGTTGAAAGGGGGTACTCATCTTCTTAGCCCACCTTAGCTAGATGCTCCTTATGACTCCTATTTTTTGTCACTTAAGTCAGTCTCCGCCAAATATGATTGCCTTTCCTTGATTATTTGGGAAGCAACCCTCGATACTTACCCCCACCTCACTCAATTCCCCTCCTCTCCCAAAACCGGTTCTTGCCCTATGAACCAATGGTATGACAAAGACTGTAAAGTCTGCTATAGCCAACTTTGTTTTTCCTTTACTCACAATCACTCTTCTTATCTAGACCTCAGATACCCTTACCACCACCTCCTTCGACATAAGAAACACCTCTACATCTCACATAAAAGACACAAATTTTGTGCTTCCCTTTGGCACTCCCCTAAAACCTTTTGGCTCACCCCACCAACCCTTGTCACTTATTCTCTTATCGGTATATTTGAGAGGCAATTAGAGTTATCGACTTTAGTGGAGTAGCAGACGAGGAGAGATTTCAGGCCTTCAAACCTAGGCTTCACCCCTTGACTCTTATATTGTTAACTCATTGAATCATGTTGTCAGTACAGGTTTCCTATCAACTTGGTCCCACCATACCATCCACCGGACCGACAAATCGAGCTCGGATGTAGATCCTAACGATTACAGGGCGATTATGGCTGGTCATGCATTTTTGAAGCTATATGCTAATGCCCTCCATTGATGATTTCTGATGAGCTTGAGTAGGAATGCCTTAGAATTAGAAGGTAGGCTCATTTTTGATTCATCTATTAGACCATTGATCACATTCTCACATTCCAGGCCATCATTGAGGAGGTGCAACATTGCTCTTCAAAAGTGTATTGTTGCTTTGTAGACTTTCTAAAAGCCTTTGACTTGGTCCCACGAGAGACTTTATTCTAGAGGCTTTGAGATATTAGCATTTTTGAGACTCTCTTGGTAGCCATTATGTGCCTTTATGAGTTTTTTTTGGGTAAGCTCTACACAACTCAAGGAGTGTCATATTTCATCAAGAGTACTATTGGGGTCAAGCAAGGGTGCTTGTTATCCCCCTCCTTGTTTAGGATCTGCATCAATGAGTTGGAATCATTCCTCCAGGAGCATATCCAAGATGGTGACGGGTGCCTTTTGCACCATGTTTTGATTTCTATTCTTCTTTTTTATTGATGATGTGATTCTCCTAGCCTCTTCCTCGGACTGTTTGTAGGGACAATTGGATGCTTTGGTCCTCTTTTGTGACCTTCGGTAGTTGATGGTCAACCTAGGTAAACCCAAGGTTATGATCTTCAATTGGTTGAAAAAGTCTTTTAAGATTATCACTTCTTTGTCTTTTAAGATTATCACTTCTTCTTCAGAGGGGAGGAAATTGAGATCACAAATACCTACACATACTTGGGGGTTAAATTCTTGGGGTGTCGTTTTGGTTTGAGACATGCTCTCTAGCCTTGGGTCAACAAAGGCTATGGATCCTTAGCTTTGCTCAAGAGACAATGCTCCTTTCATCACTTTTAAGACATTTCGTCCAAGATGGATTCCATGGATACCATTACTTAGCCCATAGTTCTCTATTGTTTAGAGGTTTGGGGGCTTGGTCTGCTAGATTTTGACTGGGCCACAGTGGAGAGGGTGCAGAGCCTTTTCCTACGATGTTTCATCAGACACAAACAAAGAGTCCCCACGCCTATCATCCCTGTAGAGTTTGGTGCTCACCCCTTCACCTCAAGATTGTTTTCAGCTTGGTTTCATTCCTCCATCCTGTTTAGGGCTATGCAGACTCGGTGGTGGGTCGAGTTTGATACTCGTACTAGCCTATTGCTCATTAGAGGCCATTGCTTTGGCTAGCTCCCCTAGATGGGTTTGCAGTTGGTTTGTGGGGGTTTTCGATCTTTTGGCTTCTGTGATTATCTCAATGGATTGCCTTCGTTTGTTCAGATATTCACTTGATGCAATTGGCCGCCTCCTCCCTACTAGGTATGATTTAAATATGATCACTTAGGATGACATTTATAGGTAGTACACACAAATCACTTGGACATATCCACCATGTGAGTTACATTTGAAGATGGCCCTTTATGCAGATCATTTCATGGAGCTAAGAGGTGGGCTTATTGTTTGATCTTTGTACACCCACTGTCTCTAGACGCATGCTCTTTTCATCCTCGTGGGCTAGTTCAAACTTCAAAGTGTGTTCCCATAGGCTTCTAGTAGAGATAAATCACTGTATCGGTCCATCATATTGCATTTGCCAACTATGTCGTCTTCGAGAGGGTGAGACTGAGGAACATTTCATCTTTCGTTGTCCTCTCTACTATGAGATCCAACAATGGTTTCATTGCCTATTTCATGAGTCATGGGCACATTTTGGTTTCCTAAAGGACCCCAACCAACATTGCTTGGCTCTTTACATGCAAGAGGTCCTCAGATTTCGGTCCCATGCTTTGTGGTCACTCCCTAGACTGATGTGCTACTATAAAGTCACCTCTTCTTCCTAGTGATCCCTTCTATGAAGGATACCAAGAGATAGATCATTCATGGTATGGACCCTCGACTCTAGATGAGTGTGAGCTCAACGATCCAA
Source organism: Picea glauca (assembly GCA_000966675.3). NCBI lineage: Eukaryota > Viridiplantae > Streptophyta > Pinopsida > Pinales > Pinaceae > Picea > Picea glauca. Next base: position 2,500 of record JZKD02S0358048.1, on the reverse strand, counting down.
GGACATTGCCATTCTAAACCCCACACTAGCAACCAGGAGAGGCCTCCTAGGCCTTAGCAGTGGGTGACATTGTCTAAACAACAACACAGTGCCGAGTCTAGGTTATCCTCTAGTTCCTCTTCCAAACAACATTCTATCTGGAGTTTCTTCCATTCAACCTTGGATGGTAGGAGAGTAGTTACTAGTGGAGCTTGAGTTGCTGCCACTCTTTGTATTCCAAATTCTTGGTTCATCTCTCCCAAATCTGTGTTTTTGCAATCAATGCTCTGTTTAGATCTTAGATTAGGGCATTGCCTCACTTTATTTCTCTGACTTTCTGCTTCTTGTTTTATTTAGGAACCGTTTCCGCGCTTCCACTTTGTATTGATGGGTACTTAGCAATCCCATTAAACTACTTTTGTGGTCATTTGTTGGACATTAATAAAATTATCTTATCTTCTCATTTGGAATGTGGGCCTAAGCATCACAACCAAAGCCCTGGAAATGTGAAACACTTGGCTTATTGCCAACCCATTATTCTTCAGTTAACACAATCCTCATAGCCCTAGTAGGAGTGTGATTTAGGATAAGAGTTGCAGAAGCTACTACTTCAGCCCAAAATTTGAAACCCCTCCCTATACTATGAAGTATGCACCATGCCATCTCAATGATGGTGCAATTCTCCCTTTTGACAACACCATTTTTCTGAGGGGTGTAAGGTATCGTGCATTGGCAAGTGGTGCTAGTTTGGGCTTAAAGACTGTCAAAATCATGATTGACATATACACCACTGTTATCATTTCCGAGACTTTTTTGTTTTAACTTTTCTGAATACGTTGATTCTCAACTACTTAAACTCCTGGAATTTATCTAGGACATGACTCTTTTTCTTCAAAAAATAGACCCATGTGAACCTAGAATAACCATCAATGAATATCAAAACATTCTTCACCCTTGAAATAGAGGGCCTGTCCATTGGTCGACACAAATCATTGTGAACAATCTGCAAGGGGGTAGTCGCATACCATGACTTTCCATTCTCGAATTTCTCCTTGGTGTTTGTCTAGAATGTATCCTTCACAAACACTAGCTTGCATAGATAAGGAAGGAAAACCATGAACCATGTTCAACCTGCTTATCAATTGCAAACTTTGAAAATTCAAGTGACCCATTCGCTCATGCTATAACCTGCTCACATGGTTAGCCTTAGGAATTGAGGTACACGAGTGCTAAGAATTAGATGGAGTAAATTTTGAGAAATTGTAAAGTTTCTCATTTGCATCAACATATCCAACAACATCAACTTTAAACTTATCTTTGATGTCTTTAAGCACAAACTGGTTAGACCAAAACTCTACCTTCTTACCAATGTGAGTAATTTGGTAAACAGAGTTACAGAAAGAAGATGAGCTCTCAAATCAAGAACATGGTACATGTCACTCACAACACCATTTTCCATAGTGATATTACCAATGGCACATATAATGAATGCAATTTTATCTCCATTATATACTTTCTTATCAACATTATGGCTGGGATCAAGTGCAGAAAATAACGAACCATCCTTAACCATTTGATGAGTACAACTAGAGTCCACAATGGGAGGAGAAGAATGCTCACGAGGGATGACAAATGCAGGAATAGATGCAAAAGTAGATGCATCAATAAAGGAGAGAATTTTCTTGAGAAGTGAACATCTTTCTCCAATTAGTCAAGCAGCGCTTCTTGCTCGATTCATCCAGTAGCTTTCCTCCAAGCCCACTAATAGTATGCACCCAACTCTCAACAAGATTATTATACTTCTCAAAATCAAAAGAGTCAGAAATTTGCAATGTGCTAAGATGATCCTCTAATGTACCTTTAGTACTTCTCAGATCATTGACTTGTACTAGATTCTTATTTAGGGCACACATATTTAGGATGGACTTGTTTTTTTCAGCTAAATGCTGATTCAAGAGATCATAATCATGCTCATCCCGAAGTTGGATATTAGTGTCATGAAATGAAGGATTTTGCTCATGAAGACTGGAATATCATTCCTCGTAGAAGAAACTTCTTTACAAAATATTTCTTTCGTACCTTCTAATGAATAACAACATTGCAAAGCTTGGCTTTAGAGTCTTGCAATGATGTGATTTCAATGCGAAGCAAGGTGTTAGATTCCTGCAAAGAGGTAACTCGAATTTGAAGCTGCGCAATAAGAGGCTCTTTAGTGTTTGATTGGGGAGCATGAGGCTCTCTTTTCTGCTTGCTCTCATTTCTTTTGCCCTTTTTGCTGCATCATTCTCTCTTTGATTTTGCATTCATGCATACATGTCTCTTCTTGTTTTACATCTATTAACTCCATTTCTTGGTTCATGCAAAATATGGGCCCTCTCATGGGTGTAAGATCCCTCGAAGGGTTTGTTGCACAAAACACATAACCCTACTTACCCCTCCTGCTATGTTTACTGCTCCTGCTATGTTTACGGCTCCTGCTATGTTTGCTATTAATTTGACATACTTCCAAAGAGAGTAGTCA
>JZKD02S0358026.1:0-10433 GCA_000966675.3 Picea glauca | reverse complement strand
TTTGCATAGTATAACAACTGGAAGGTAGATTATGAAGCAATGGATCAATAAGAGGGAATGTCTTCCAACAAAGCACCTATGTTCAAAGGGAATTATTATGCATTCTGGAGTGTGAGAATGAAAATTTATCTCATGGCCCTTGGATGTGATGTTTTGCAAGCCGTCGAAAGTGGTTATATTGCACCATCTACCCCACCTATTGATATTGTTGCAAAGAAGTTATGAAATGACAATTCAAGAGAATTCAATGCTATTCTAGGGGGATTAATCAATCATATATTTGTAAAGGTAATTCATTGTAAGTCAGCAAAATATATATGGGACAAACTGAAGGTCATATATGAAGGAGACAACAAAGTCAAGGAAGCAAAACTGAAAACCTATAGAACTCATTTTGAAAATTTGAAATGAAGGAGGAAGAAGACATAGCTGAATATCTTCAAAGAGTTGATAAAATTGTCAATTCAATCATAGCATTAGGAGAAGAATTCAAATACAAACCATTTGTCCAAAATATCTTGAGATCATTACCTATGAGGTATGATGCCAAAATTTCTACCCTTGAAGATAGACCAGATCTTGTTAATCTCACAGTGGATGAACTACATGGGATCCTCACAACATATGAGATGAGAATAGGACAAGAAAAACCAAAAAAAGGAGAAACGGCCTTCAAGGCATCAAAATCAAGGAAGAAGTAGGAGCAAGTACCTAATGAAGATTTATCAGAGATATCTAATGAAAAAGTATCTAACTTTATGAAGAAACTCAAGAAATGGACTGGTAAACACAAGGGGAAGTTTCCTCTGATATGCTTCAACTGTGGAAAAGTTGGACATTTTTCTAACAAATGTCCATATCCCAAGCAGGAGGATAATGATGATGAAGAAATTCATAATAATAAAGAACATAATTAGGGTAAGAAAAATAACAAAAATAAATACTACAAACAAAAGAAGAATCTCTACACCAAAGAGGACAACATCTCTTCTCAAGAAAGTGAAGATGAAGATTCATAAATTCTATTTATGGGAATGAACACTCAAAATAATGATGTAGATGATGAAGAAAACTCTGAATTGGAGAAGAAGTAGACATAGAAGCATAATTGATTAGTGCTCTGGAGGAAATAAGAAAGTAAAAAAAGAAGAAAAAGTTATTGAGGGAATAACTTCAAGAGTTTGAAGTATCACACCAATAAAGAGAAATAGATGCATTAAGCTATCAAAGAATTAGAAAAAATCATCAGTGATTTGAAGTCCCAACTCCTAGAAGATAAACGAATTGAAGAAGTCATTTTAAAACAACTCAATGATAGAGAACAAGTATGTGAGAAGCTAGGAGATTGAGCTGCTAAAAGGTGAACTTGAGAAAGAAAATAAGGGATCAAAATTTGGTGTAGTTATGATGGCATGGAAACCCAACCATCACCTAATCACATGGTTATGTTCCTTTAGCCTTCGACTTTCATGTCGTGGCACTTATAGAATGGAATATATATATATATATATATATATATATATATATGATGATGATGATGATGATGATGAAATTGACTACTCTACTCAACCCAAAGGAATGGGGTTGAAGCACTTTGTGAGCCGCATAGTCGCCATGTGTACCTGAAACTTCAATCAGTTCCTTGGTTAGTGGGATGGAAATTTATAATGAAATTTAAATTATGATAAATACAAAGAAAAAAATATTGATCTCTAGAACAAAAAAAGATTGAAAACAAATATTTTATTGTGAGAATTAATGATTCATAATGATGTGTGTGAAATATTATGGAAAACTACGTAAACAAAAAATAAAATGAAATTATGGGTGTGGGAAGAGATTTTTACATGGTTGTTCGTTGTTTTTTCTTGTTGTTTTATTGGCTCCTTTTCCTCAAATAGGTCCATGGACGGTTCCCTGCTGCTTAGGTGAAGCATAACAGTAAACTGACCAACTTCCTAGCAGGTTAGAAATGATTGTTTAGTGTCTTTAATGAACAAAAATAAAAATAAAGGAAACAAAAATTAAATATACAAGTATAACAACTAACAAAGAAGGATTTCCCGGAAGGGTAAAATGAGCAAAATGATCAATTTACCTATTCAAGGAAGCAACAAGACACACACAAAAATAAAATTAAAATAGAAGAAGAAGAGAAGGGGAGTGAGACGACTATAACCAACAAAGAAAGAAGAACTTGAGGGTTGCCCTAAGGTACCACTAGACCTCTTGGATGCTAACTATGGCTAGTATGATTGGCTCGTTCTTGAAATCTACACAAAAATAAAAAATAAAAGATATACAAGAGTTGTTAGCAAGTAAAAACAAGCAAGTTGAAAACCTGAGGAAATAGTAAGAAATACCTAGCTAACCAATCCCTCACATAGATAGATAACATAATCAGTATCTACAACTAGCCCTCAACGAACAAGTATTTAAATCCCAACAACAGAAAGAGAATAAGTAAGCACAATCACTAAGAACCCCTAAGAAATTAGTAGAGCTTAGGTACTATATTCAACAAGCCCTCCTTAATACATACGGATTCCTCTTATTTATAAGAAAAGAGGAGGATAGGGTTAGGTCAAAATACACTTGTCACTTTGGAAATGTGACAAGTGGACCAACCCTAAAAGTTCTTTTGTCATTTTTAAAAAAGAAAATCAAATTAGATTTTATTCAAAATTGAAATTACATTATTTTATTCAAAAGAAAAACATTTAAGGAAATCATAGTTTGGAAAAAATTCCTTGAGGGAAAAACACAGAATTTATGCTACATCATCATTTGCCTTGTGATTTCCATCTCCCAAAGAAACTTTTGATTGTTTTCCATGGAATTTCAACTGGAAATTAGGTTAATTCATGGTGTCAAAAAGGCCATCAATGGTTATTGGGTTCACTAGGGGTGTGGGCCCATTGTTTAAATATTGACCAGTACTGAGAGGGGGGGTGAATCAATATTACTTATTTTTCAATAATTTAATAAATTAAACTTATTAATCACAACAATTGATCAACAAGATGTATTGAAATAGAAATTTATTATAACAAACATAAAAGGTACAAGTTAGAATTGTGTGAGAGACAACAATCTCTCTTCTTTTGAGCACCAACTCAAGGAGACACCAATCCCCTGTTTTAGAGCACCAACTCTAGGAAGCACCAACTCCCTGTTTTAGAGAACCAACTCTAGGAAGCACCAACTCCCTATTATAAACTTCAATCTGTAGAAGACACCAATCCTCCCTTGCTCCTCCCTTCCACCCTTTGTGAATCAGGGATAATTTTAAGGATAAAAATTTATATTAAAATGTAGAAACCTGGACTAATATTACAAGTCCTTAATATGCAAAACGTAAAATGTTTAGCGATACATTTGTAAAAATATTCAAATTTCTAAGGATTTTATATAGTTTCTATAAAATTTTGACGATTTTTAAGGTAAAATAATTTTATTTTATGGAATTTGGACGAATCGTTTTTACAAAAAATGGAAATTAGCGAAACTTGTTTTGGGAAAAAACATGGAAAATTAGCCCATTTGCAAAATTTAGCCCCTAAAATTATCTATATTGTGAATATCTTCAACATTCTTCCTTGGACATTGTTTATGTTTGTTCTTCTAGACTGGACCATAGAGACACTTTCCTTCTAACCATTTTTCTCTATTTATATAGTCTCTCAAGAGGTATACGATATTGAAAGAATGTGTTTATTTATAAAAGAGAAAATGAACCAATGTGTCTTTTTATTATTAACACATTACACCTCTTAATTTAATTAACATAAATGTTGACTTTTATGTTTATTAATTAATTTTAATTTAAAAAGGTGTCCAAATAAGACAATTTTTTTCATAGGAAGATTCTGGAGATGTGGAAACAAATTTGAAAATTCTACAACATGGGTTTTGTGTAGAGAATGCCCAGTTATCTGATATGAGGGAAATTTCCTCAGAAAATGTGCAAGGTGGATGGTATAGGAGGTTATTTGAAGGAAACTTGCCCAGATTTACTGTTGTGGCCAACTTCTAAACTTTCCAAATGAAGCATCCACTTCAGCAACAGAGAATTGGTCACAGATCCACATTCCTCCTTTATCATCAAGATAACATAGTGGACTCAAAAATTATAAGAGTATATTTTAAATGACGTCTTCACTTCCACATCTGTGTTGACTCTGGTCAAATTTTCACGTCCAATCCTATAGCGTGGAGTTGCAGCGAGTTGCAATACTCATCATGTACCATGGAGTTGTAGCAATTTGCAACATTTAATCTTGTAGCATGATCCTACAATTTTTGAAACTTTGATCCAATGATCTAACGATCACAATGAGATCTTTGATGATTTTTCTCACACCTTCTTGGAGGAAATTCTCATAAAAGATCTTACATTCCTTGAGAGACGATCTTTTGGCCTTTCTTTCATTCACTTTGATAATCGATGACAATGATCTATAACTTTTATAACAAGATTCTTCAAGGACTAAGTAATGAAGGATCTATGAAGCATCCCCTTTGTTGAGATTTTTATACCAGATCCTTGACACCTGTTGTATTCTATTGAAGCACTAGATTTGACCCTTTCTTCTTGTATTTAGAGCACAGTAAATTGTTTTTGAGGTTCCATTGTAAAGGTCTTCCAATGATATATTCATGGAGTGAAAAAGCCCTTCACTTTTTTTCAATTGCTTCTTCTGTAAATGTATTCCAATAACATAATTCAACATAACCTTTTGTTAGGATACTGATATGAATACATGAACCTTAATCAATTTAATCAAGTTCTCGGTGACCATGTTGATACTCTTTACATCAATATCAATATCATAACACCATGTCCAACATTGACCATATTAGCCCTCTTTGACATCAATGCCAACACCATAACACCAGGTCCAACATTCTCCCCCTTTGGCATTGATGGCAACAAAAGTAGAACAATCTTGCTCCCCCTATGAAAGTGTATTGTCTTCTTTTGAGTCCTTTGAGTTGAATCCCCCTATCTTTATGTTTATTTTTTTGGACCCTTTTTTTTAATATTTATCTCTCCCCCTTTTACATCAATGGTAGAAGGGACACTTCTTTGCTCCCCTTGAGGTTATGCTCCCCCCGTCCATGTACTACTTTTATGATGAATCTTGTGCAATTTAAAAATATAAGGACATGTCTATCATTTTCATAAACTAATATAATGACTTGTTCTACAAAATATTCATATTCACTTAAGTCTGTGTGACTCCCCCTGTCAAAGATTCTACTTCTGCAATATATCTGGCTGCTACTAATCCTAGACAATCAAGAACTTTCTAGAGCAGCTGGACCTTTGTCAACGTATGATAAATAAGTTCCCTACCAGAGTTTGCATAAATGAACTTCAACTTATGTCCCTTAGAAATAATATTAAATTGGTCCTTTCATATGCTATTGTACTACTACCTCAAATACTCGAGACATTTTTTAGTCTACCATGATTCTTAATCTATAATCTCCTTCTATCTAGGCCACTTCAATGATGCACTAGATATCATTTAATTATGTTTTCCCTTAGGTTCCTTCAAGAGTGTGCCAAGATTATACAATTTTTTCTCAATAACTACCTTCCTTTACTTCCAGATTTCTCCCAACTTCTTCATGATACTATTCATCTATTCACTCATTTATGACCTAAGAGCCTCTTCATTTTTTATGTCTCCAATAATCATATGGTTTAGTGTCCATAAAATCATATTTATCTTCTTCACATTCAGATCTTGCTCATGCTCATATTTTTACTTACGTAGAAGTAAATCTGATATTAATGTTGTTGTCTTGTAGCTTCTCAAATCATGATTTTTTCTCAATAACCTCTTCATAAGTTTCTCATTCTTTTGGGAATACCACCATAAAAAAGAATGTTGGTTTCTTTATGTTCCTTAAGAAGGTTGATAGTATTTTTAAATCTAAATCAATTATTGAAGGTTCCATCACAGTTCAAGTTGTTAATTCATCTTTATGGACAAATTTCAAGGAATTATCATACCAAAATTTTCATAGTTGATTTTGAACAACCCTCATAGGCCTTCCTTGATTATTCATACCAAACTGAGTTCTGAAGTGTCTTCCATTGACATTAGTTTGTAATTCCCAACAAATTTCAAGGGAATGGTCAAAATTTGTCATCAAAATTTGCTTCACATTAAATTGATGATACTGGGATTGAATTCAGTCCTTCAATCCATTCCTATGGTGGCCCTTCAAGGATATTCAAACAATGCTTCAACTTGTTCCACTCCTACCTTCAAACTCATCAAGAAAACCTTGCAATCTGTATCATTTGAAAACTTCACAATTATTTGATCTCTCGCCTTTGTAGCAACATCCTTCTATAGAATAAGTGCAATCTCTTCCCTTAAATCATCAATCTTCGTGTTGGTTTGAAATTCGACAAGATTTATTTTATTCAAAATACTCGAGCGCTTATAATCCTTGATCTTGTTTGTGTTCTCCTGGTTATTTCCATTCCTTCTCCCGTTTAAGTCAATTGTGAGAGGTTTTAAATAAGATGCATTAATCAGAAGTTGGTGTATATTTTTTTATACAACCTCTGCAGAATGTGTGTCCACATGATGTGCTAACTAGATCATCTGATTGATTATTACGAAGACTACAATTTTTATTTTTTTTATGTAGATGAATCAAATGTGTTGTTTAGGTCATTTGCAAGTGACATGGAAGTTTTAGAATAAACCACCAGATATGGATGATCTACTGCTTGGTGTAGTTAGCAAATCAAAAGATATGAGCATAATTGTTGAGCAGTGTTTCCACAGTTACATATGTGTTAAACTATGATTGATTCTATGTATACAAAGCTTGATTTTGCAGTGTTATAGGTCTCGTGATCAGGTTTTGGAGTAGGCCTCATTCCTAGTAATTTCAACTTCCAAATCGATGCAACAAGCATTCCAATGACCCTCTTAATAAGCCAAATCATCACCTCATCTTTGTTGTTCCTATTCCACTGGTTCATTACTTCTTTCTCATTGTTCATATCTCTCTTATAATAGTTTAATGATTGTTCAAAGTAAACTTTCCATGGGTTGTAGTCAAGTCTGCCACTCAACCCTTCTTCCTTTCTTTTGTTCATTTTTTTTGTTGAGGGGGAGTTTAGTAGATCATCAAAATAAAGTTGGAAACTTTCCAAGATCTTCATCACTCAATTCTACTAGTTGATATTCTTTTGAGAGTTCATCATCATCATCATCAGTGTTTTGTGCAATAGAAGCTTCTTCATCTTCTTCTTTAGAATTTTCTTTTTGCATTTTTCTGTCATTATCTAATGGACTATTGATTTGCAGGACATCATCAAAATCTATAGCATATTCCCTTTTAGGAACTCTCCTTTATTGGGATAGATCCACTTCATATGAAAAACTCTGATTTTCACATTCCTTATTAGTAAATTCACCCATCATTTTTTTCTATCAACTTCATCAATTTCAGGTGCAAGATCTTCATCATCTTCCTTTCTTTGTACTTCATATTTTCTTCTCCATACTTTTGTGATTCTTGGTCTATGAGGTTTTGACATATAACAATCTCGTGCAATGTGTCCATAGTTATAACGATTATAACATTTAATATTGGAGTTAGCCATACCTATGCTTTTAATTGGAACATTTCTTCCATAGGCTCCACAATTTGATTCTTTATGACCAAAATTGTGACAAGAGTGGTAATTTCCAAAGAATATACCTTGATACCTGTAATTTCTTAGTCTTGTTTTTGGAGTAGTCCTTCTTAGTCCTTGCTTTCCATATATTATTTGAACACAATTATTTTTCCTATTGTTTTCTTCATTGAATTTTTTCAAGTTGGGTGCAATACTTTGAGGCCTTCCATCAATCTTATTTTCTAATAATGTCAACTCTTCTTCTTAACCAATATTATCCTTTTTATATCCAATTCTTGTCTTATCAATTGGGGACCCTTGGGACTTAAGAATGTTATTCAAAGTGCTTGAGCTCTTTCCAAACTTCATGTTAGTGTTGAATGTCTTTTCCAACTCCCATTTGAGAGAGGCAATCTTAAGTTCTTGTTCTTGGCAAATTTCTTCCTTCTCCTTGAGTAGTCTTCTCAAATATTCTTCAATTTTTCTTACATCTTCTTCTTGAATCACAACACTTCTTTCAAACTCCAAGAGTGATCTTAGTTGAGTTGCTCTCTCTTCTAATTCCTTGATTAGATGAGTAATTTCAAGATCTCTTGTTTGGCAGATTTCATCCTTCTTCTTCAATTGACTTGTTAGATCCTCCTCAATTCTTATTGCTTCTTCCACTTGAATTTTTAGACCAGCAATGGTACTTTCATCTTCTTCATGAGCCTCATGTTTTTTTCCTTTTTATCCTCCTAGTATCTCTTCTAGCAATGCATTCTTCTTCTTGAGCTCCTTGATTTCATCAAAAGTACATATTAGTTGTTCTTCAAAAACAATCTCTTCTTTTATTTCAGATTTTTTTTTTTTTATTGGGATCAGCTTCTTATTCACGTTGAAAATATTCAATATTGTTATCATTCTCATTGGATGATATTCTCTCATCTTTTTCATCCGATTCTTCACTTGTTTTGATGACTTCCTCAACCATGTAAAGATTTTTTAGCTCCTCCCAGAGATCTTTGGCTGAATTAAACTTTCCAATTTTTCTTTTCATAGACTCAGATAATCCTTCCAGGATGGAATCCATTGCTAGTTTGTTGTTTCTTTTTAATTCTTTCTTCGTTGTAGACTTTGGTGGTATTTTTGGAGGGGTGTAACCAGAAACAACTAAATTCCAAAAATCATATCTCATTGCCCCCATAAATGCCTTCATTATTATGCTCCATATTTCATTATCTATTTCATTAAATAGGGGTGCTATGTCAGGGCATGCCAAGTTGAGAATCCATGAGTGTTTATGAAAATGTTCCTTCCAGTGATCAAACTATTTCTGAAGGAACCTTGCTATTATACCAATTGTTGAAATATTGGCCAATATTGAGAAGGGGGGTGAATCAATATTACTTCTTTTTCAATATTTTAATAAATTAAACTTATTAATCACAACAACTAATCAAAAAGATGATTGAAATAGAAATTAATTATAACAAACATAAAAGGTACAAGTTACAATTGTGTGAGAGACACCAATCTCTCTTTTTTTGAGCACCAAATCAAGGAGACACCAATCCCTTGTTTTAGAGCACCAACTCTAGGAAGCACCAACTCCCTGTTTTAGAGCACCAACTCCCTATTTTAGAGCACCAACTTTATGAAGCACCAACTCCCTGTTTTAGAGCACCAACTTTATGAAGCACCAACTCCCTGTTATAAACTTCAATTTGTAGAAGACACCAATCCTCCATTTCTCCTCCCTTCCACCCTTAATTTGTGAATATATTTAGCATTCTTCCTTGGACTCTATTTATGTTTGATCTTATAGATTGGACCATAGAGACACTTTCCTTGCCATTTTTCTCTATTTATATAGTCTCTCAAGAGGTATGTGATATTGAAAGAATGTGTCTATTTGTAAAATATAAAATGAACCAATGTGTCCTTTTAAAAATAAAACATTGCACCTCTTCATTTAATTAGTTCAAAAATGTTGAATTTTATGTTTATTAATTGATTTTAATTTTAAAAGGCATCCAAATCAGAAAGTGTTTTTCGTACATGACGATTCTGGAGCGATGGAAACGAATTTGAAAATTCTACAACATGGGTTTTGTGCATAAAATGCACCATTAGCCAACTCACAAGTAGTTTCCCCAGAAAATGTGCAAGGTGAACGGTACAAGAGGTTCTTTGAAGGAAATTTGCCTAGATTTACTGTTGCGACCACCTTCTAAACTTGTCAAATGAAGCATCCACTTCAGAAGCATAGAATTGGTCATAGATCCACATTCCTCCTTTATCAACAAGCTAATAGAGTGGACTCGGAAATTATAAGAGCGGATTTTAAATGACGTCTTCGCTTCCACATCTATGTTGACTCTAGTCAAATTTTCACATCCAATCTTGTAGCGTGGAGCTGCAACGAGTTGTAGCACTCATCCTATAGCGTGGATTTGCAGCAAGTTGCAACACTTAATAATGTATAATGATATGACAATTTCTGAGACTTTGATCCAGTGATCTAACGATCACAATGAGATCTCTGATGATTTTTCTCACACCTTCTTGGAGACAATTCTCATAAAAGATATTATATGCCTTGAGAGACGATCTTCTGGCCTTACTTACATTCACTTTGAGAATGGACGACAATGATCTATAAATTTTATAACAAGATTCTTCAAGGACTAAGTAATGAAGTATTTATGAAGCATCCCCCTTGTTGAGATTTTTATACCATATCCTTGACACATGTTGTATTCTATTGAAGCACCATATTTGACCATTTCTTCTT
>JZKD02S0358015.1:0-18859 GCA_000966675.3 Picea glauca | reverse complement strand
TTCATAGGCTTGTGATCAATGTGGATGATTGTTTCCTTTCCCAAAATGTAGGGTTTCCATTGACAACAGGCTTGCGCAATGGAATACATTTGTTTGTCATAGGTGGGGTATTTCAGGACAATATATGAGAGTGTCTCACTATGGTATGCTACTGGATGATCATGCTGAGTGAGAATTGCGCCTATAACATAGTCTCAGTCTCAATCTCGAAAGGTTGTTGTAGATCTGGTAAGGAGAGTACTGGAGTTGAGCATAAGTGATGATTCAGATCATTAAATGCTTGATGTTGTGCCTTCCCCCATGTGAAATTTACCTTTCCACTGCCCTTGGTTACTTGGCCGAGGGCCCATGAAATATGGGATAATCCCAACATGAGCCTTCGGTAGAAGTTAGCAAGTCCCAAGAATCTCCAAAGCTCTGTTAGTGTGGTCGGGGCTGGCCAATCATGAATGACTTGGATCTTAGCTGGATCCACATGTACCCCATGCTCATCAATAATGTATCCCAAGTATTGGACCTTATTCATGCCAAAGGAACATTTTTCCAAGTTTTCATATAGCTTCTATTGCCACAGAGAGACAAAAACCTACTGAATATGCTGCATGTGTTCTTCCCAAGTTCTGCTGAAGATGAGGATGTCATCCAGATATACCACCACAGAAGAGTTGATGAAGGGTATCAATACATCATCTATTAATCTCATGAAAGTTGTTGGTGCATTTGTTAAGCCAAAGGTCATGACTAGTCATTCAAAGAGACCTTCTTCAGATTTGAAAGTTTTCTTCCATACATCAGTTAGTTCGATGGAAACCTGGTGGTAGCTAGAATTTAGGTCAATCTTTCTAAATAACTTTTCTCCCTTGAGTTGGTCAAGAAGGTCATCAATTTGGGGAATTGGGTACTAGTTTCCAACTGTGATTTTGATTAATTCACCGTAATCAATGGAGTTCCATCAGGTCCTATCTTTCTTTTGCACCAACACAGTCAGGATTCTGTAAGGGGAGGAGCTGGGTCAGATGTGCCCCTTTTTGAAGAAGCTCTTGGATCTGTCACTTGATTTCATCATTTTCCATTAATGAGCAATGATAGACTAGTCCATTAGGTAGTGATGCATCAAGGGTTTGATCCAGGTGGATATTGGTGGCCACCCACCTTTTTCGACTGGCTCAAAACAATTTTCTGGCAATTTTGTCAATTTACTATTTTTAGCAGGTTTTAACTTTCGGGGCCATTTGAGGGCCTAAATGAAGGTTTTTCAAGATCAAGGTTCTCAATGATAGCCAAAGGAATAATTGATCCCCCAAAATGAATCTCCTCGATGATACCTTTCCAACGAGCTATCACACGCCTAAAATGGAGATTGTATGCAAAAGTTACGACCCCGGGAAGTTGATGTACTCACTTACCCAAATGGGGCCCACATGACTTTTGGCACTCCATCTCCTAGGGTTAGGTTTTTGGATATCTAGGGTTTTTGGCATTCCTACTTATTGTAAAAATGCCTTCAGAGCCTCATTGTAATCATCTTCTTGTGAATGCAAGTATCCATCACATCCCTTCTCAGAGATAAGCTGCCACTATTCTAGTGAGTCTTTCACTCTGTATTTTTACAGTCTCTGTACATTTATTTCATTAATAGAAATGATGTATTACTGTATATCTGTGTTTATGGTTGCATCTCTGATACATTTATGTTATATTATTGAATATTTGTGATATCTCGGTGCATTTCTTTATTATATCTCCTATCTCATTTCATGCCGAAAATAACAAGGCTTTGGATACATCTTGCATTATTCTAGGTGGCTCAGATAGTTATTGTTATGATACATCTATTGTTCTATGTACTCATAAAGATTTGATTAACTATGAGGAAAGTGATGTTGAATGTCACGAACAAGTTTTTCCTCTTCCTTCTGAAATTGTTGAGCAACATGAAATCTATGAGTCTGAAGATGACATTCTAGAGCTAGAACGAGGAAAAACCAGCAATGCAGAAGACATACTCGATGAGCAATATCAGGAGTATTTTGCTGCCCTTTATGGTTGTGAATCACATGACTTTCACAAGCCTTTTCAACGAGGATGGGAGCAACCCAATATTGTCTATAATGCATATCTTACACAACAAAAACTTTGTCATCTCAATTAGTTGGAGGATTTTTATGAGCTTCAAGATCCAATAACGAGATGGATGGATTCTTATTTCTCCAAAATCCCAAAGGTTGCAAGTTTTAGCACAATCATCATTTGCAACTATAAGTACCAGATGCCTGCCAACGTTTTGTCGCATTTGATATATACTCTTTGGAATATTATAAACAGTGACCTGCACAGAGTTACGGTTCTCATTCAAATGTTTTCTTGGTTTTATTGGAAGTGGAATTACACATGATTGAGTTGGTTTTCAACTGAATAGAGTAGGTAGTATGAGAATAAGCCCGTAGTTCGCGAATTTAATTTTTAGTTTGCAATTTTTTTTTAATGTGTTGGTTTTCAACAACTTGTTTGAATAAGAGACTCCGTAGCCCAACAAAGGCACTAGGGTGTAGTCTCAATTTTTAATCCAATAAAATGCATGGCTGAGACACAATAGAAAATAACACAGGGATGGGAGACAAACATAGGTAATAAATGGAAGGTAAGAGTAATTATTTAATCTCAAGGCACCGATCTACAGTTCTTATCACCTCGCAGGGATGAGCTATCCCCAATTGGAGCCAATGTTGTAACCTAGGTCTGCATCCCTACCTCTCCTTTCTCTTTTCCCTATACCTTCATCAATTTTTCCTCTTCGGGTTGGTTAAGTCAATTTCCCCATTGTTTTTTAGTGACTTGGTTCTTATTCTCTTATTTCCTGTTTGAGTCTTTGTGCATTTTAGTTTTTGTTTTTCCTGAAGGATAAGTACATGTCGTATTTGGTCCAGAGTGATTTTCATCATGTTTCCATTGATTGAGGATGACCAAGCCTTTTTATATGCACATGAAACACCCATGGACAAACACAACAATTCAAAATGGTCATTTTTTGCCCGGATTGTCAGAATGAATAGGGTAAGTTTCAACGGTAAAGATTTATCAGGCCAGTCAGATCAACGACTCTCATCCATTTGGGGGTGTAGAATTACGTGGAGTTTAACACCAAGAATTAATCGCCAGTCCTAAAATCCCGAAATATTTAACATGACTTAAGCTTGATTTAATTAGTGATAAGCAACGACTAATCACTTCGCAAGATCATCACTTTAGGAGATTTTCATACTTTACATCTAGAACTCCCGAAGTATCGAAGTTCTGAAGTGCCGAAGTATCGAAGTTTCGAAGTGTTGAAGAGCCGAAGTACCGAAGTCCCGAAGTACCAAAGTCCTGAAGTGCCAAAGCACGTGGAAACCATCAGTTGAGACACGTGGCATACTCATCAGTCATAACACATGGCATTCATTCCAGGTCATTCGCCCATCTCCACGTGACACAGTTCACCCTTCTTTCCCTGACACATCAACAACTGTGACATCATATGACATCAAGCCACCACGTCACTTCGGCGATTTTCCTCCGGGAGATTTCCAAGCCTAACATTTGAAACTCCAGAAGCCCGAATTTCTGAAGGGAATCTAGACTGTTCATTGATCACGATACATGGTGACAGATCGTTCACTTTGGCGATTTTCCTCTGGGAGATTTCCAAGCCCAACATTTGAATTTCCCGAAGCCCGAACTTCCTTAGTGAATATGGAACATCCATCAACGAGGAAACGCGACATCAAATCTTTCATTTCGCAGCATTGTCACTCCGAGAGTTTCCCAAGCATACCATTCATAAACTCCCAAAGTCTCGAAGCCCGGACTTCTGGACCGTCCATCAATGAGGACACGTGGTAGCAGATCTTTCACTTCGTAGCATTGTTACTCTGGAGTTTCCCAAGCATAACATTCATAAACTCCTGAAGTCCTTACTCCCGAAGTAAGCGGGTACTGTTGATCCTTGCAGCAGGTAAATTTCACCTAGATCATAGATCATAATCAGATCGACGACCACAATTCATTTCAGGGACGTAAACTACCCGAATGTTAATTTTCTAGAGCAGTCCCGTGATTGGAACCACAATATTGTTGGAAGGGTACGTGGCAACTTGTAGGGGATTGCAGGCCCAAAGGCAGTGTGGACCCAAACCACCCCCAACAATTCCTGCAATCATGTGCTTAAACGACATCAGGTCACCGCGTCACCTCCACTCTTCCCACTCACTACTCTCGCCCCTCTTGCCGCGCGCCATCTGTCTTCCACTCATGCCTATCGCCTCCATCTCCCCTCCACTTTATATACATCCATGTCGTCCACCTTCATGCGTCTTGTCTTCCTATTTGATGCCTGCCTCCATGTCTTCCTATTCATGACTAGCTCATCACAAAGAAAGGGAGAATAAGGGCCAATTACAATCGAGACAGAGTGTGCTTAGCTTCCAAAATCTCAGACACAGACATAGATTTAAGTCTCAGTCACAGGTCGACGCAGATTAGTTCCAAAACACTTCAGCAGACTCTGGTCATGTAGCTAGTTTTCTCCAGTGGCTTCCAACAGTTCACAGGCATGCCATCGTTCAACGCAGATCTCTGTTTTTCCACTCCGAGTCTTTTTTTGCCATCTCAGTTCCTCCAACGCATGCATCAGTTCTGTCTCAGAGATAGCAGTAGTTTTTAGTTGATTTATTCCAACATTTTCTTAGATTAGATACAAGAATGGTCTTCTGTCTGTGATAAGATTCACTCTTGTTGATTAAGTTCAGTGTCATAGTTAAGTTAANTCTGTATTTTTACAGTCTCTGTACATTTATTTCATTAATAGAAATCATGTATTACTGTATATCTGTGTTTATGGTTGCATCTCTGATACATTTATGTTATATTATTGAATATTTGTGATATCTCGGTGCATTTCTTTATTATATATCCTATCTCATTTCGTGCCGAAAATAACAAGGCTTTGGATACATCTTGCATTATTCTAGGTGGCTCAAATAGTTATTGTTATGATACATCTATTGTTCTATGTTCTCATAAAGATTTGATTAACTATGAGGAAAGTGATGTTGAATGTCACGAACAAGTTTTTCCTGTTCCTTCTGAAATTGTTGAGCAACATGAAATCTATGAGTCTGAAGATGACATTCTAGAGCTAGAACGAGGAAAAACCAGCAATGTAGAAGACATACTCGATGAGAAATATCAGGAGTATTTTGCTTCCCTTTATGGTTGTGAATCACATGACTTTCACAAGCCTTTTCAATGAGGATGGGAGCAACCCAATCTTGTCTATAATGAATATCTTACATAACAACAACTTTGTCATCTCAATCAGTTGGAGGCTTTTTATGAGCTTCAAGATCCAATAACGAGATGGATGGATTCTTATTTCTCCAAAATCCCAAAGGTTGCAAGTTTTAGCACAATCATCATTTGCAACTATAAGTACCAGATGCCTGCCAACGTTTTGTCGCATTTGATATATACTCTTTGGAATATTATAAACAGTGACCTGCACAGAGTTACGGTTCTCATTCAAATGTTTTCTTGGTTTTATTGGAAGTGGAATTACACATGATTGAGTTGGTTTTCAACTGAATAGAGTAGGTAGTATGAGAATAAGCCCGTAGTTCGCGAATTTAATTTTTAGTTTGCAATTTTTTTTTAATGTGTTGGTTTTCAACAACTTGTTTGAATAAGAGACTCCGTAGCCCAACAAAGGCACTAGGGTGTAGTCTCAATTTTTAATCCAATAAAATGCATGGCTGAGACACAATAGAAAATAACACAGGGATGGGAGACAAACATAGGTAATAAATGGAAGGTAAGAGTAATTATTTAATCTCAAGGCACCGATCTACAGTTCTTATCACCTCGCAGGGATGAGCTATCCCCAATTGGAGCCAATGTTGTAACCTAGGTCTGCATCCCTACCTCTCCTTTCTCTTTTCCCTATACCTTCATCAATTTTTCCTCTTCGGGTTGGTTAAGTCAATTTCCCCATTGTTTTTTAGTGACTTGGTTCTTATTCTCTTATTTCCTGTTTGAGTCTTTGTGCATTTTAGTTTTTGTTTTTCCTGAAGGATAAGTACATGTCGTATTTGGTCCAGAGTGATTTTCATCATGTTTCCATTGATTGAGGATGACCAAGCCTTTTTATATGCACATGAAACACCCATGGACAAACACAACAATTCAAAATGGTCATTTTTTGCCCGGATTGTCAGAATGAATAGGGTAAGTTTCAACGGTAAAGATTTATCAGGCCAGTCAGATCAACGACTCTCATCCATTTGGGGGTGTAGAATTACGTGGAGTTTAACACCAAGAATTAATCGCCAGTCCTAAAATCCCGAAATATTTAACATGACTTAAGCTTGATTTAATTAGTGATAAGCAACGACTAATCACTTCGCAAGATCATCACTTTAGGAGATTTTCATACTTTACATCTAGAACTCCCGAAGTATCGAAGTTCTGAAGTGCCGAAGTATCGAAGTTTCGAAGTGTTGAAGAGCCGAAGTACCGAAGTCCCGAAGTACCAAAGTCCTGAAGTGCCAAAGCACGTGGAAACCATCAGTTGAGACACGTGGCATACTCATCAGTCATAACACATGGCATTCATTCCAGGTCATTCGCCCATCTCCACGTGACACAGTTCACCCTTCTTTCCCTGACACATCAACAACTGTGACATCATATGACATCAAGCCACCACGTCACTTCGGCGATTTTCCTCCGGGAGATTTCCAAGCCTAACATTTGAAACTCCAGAAGCCCGAATTTCTGAAGGGAATCTAGACTGTTCATTGATCACGATACATGGTGACAGATCGTTCACTTTGGCGATTTTCCTCTGGGAGATTTCCAAGCCCAACATTTGAATTTCCCGAAGCCCGAACTTCCTTAGTGAATATGGAACATCCATCAACGAGGAAACGCGACATCAAATCTTTCATTTCGCAGCATTGTCACTCCGAGAGTTTCCCAAGCATACCATTCATAAACTCCCAAAGTCTCGAAGCCCGGACTTCTGGACCGTCCATCAATGAGGACACGTGGTAGCAGATCTTTCACTTCGTAGCATTGTTACTCTGGAGTTTCCCAAGCATAACATTCATAAACTCCTGAAGTCCTTACTCCCGAAGTAAGCGGGTACTGTTGATCCTTGCAGCAGGTAAATTTCACCTAGATCATAGATCATAATCAGATCGACGACCACAATTCATTTCAGGGACGTAAACTACCCGAATGTTAATTTTCTAGAGCAGTCCCGTGATTGGAACCACAATATTGTTGGAAGGGTACGTGGCAACTTGTAGGGGATTGCAGGCCCAAAGGCAGTGTGGACCCAAACCACCCCCAACAATTCCTGCAATCATGTGCTTAAACGACATCAGGTCACCGCGTCACCTCCACTCTTCCCACTCACTACTCTCGCCCCTCTTGCCGCGCGCCATCTGTCTTCCACTCATGCCTATCGCCTCCATCTCCCCTCCACTTTATATACATCCATGTCGTCCACCTTCATGCGTCTTGTCTTCCTATTTGATGCCTGCCTCCATGTCTTCCTATTCATGACTAGCTCATCACAAAGAAAGGGAGAATAAGGGCCAATTACAATCGAGACAGAGTGTGCTTAGCTTCCAAAATCTCAGACACAGACATAGATTTAAGTCTCAGTCACAGGTCGACGCAGATTAGTTCCAAAACACTTCAGCAGACTCTGGTCATGTAGCTAGTTTTCTCCAGTGGCTTCCAACAGTTCACAGGCATGCCATCGTTCAACGCAGATCTCTGTTTTTCCACTCCGAGTCTTTTTTTGCCATCTCAGTTCCTCCAACGCATGCATCAGTTCTGTCTCAGAGATAGCAGTAGTTTTTAGTTGATTTATTCCAACATTTTCTTAGATTAGATACAAGAATGGTCTTCTGTCTGTGATAAGATTCACTCTTGTTGATTAAGTTCAGTGTCATAGTTAAGTTAANCTTGCCGCGCGCCATCTGTCTTCCACTCACACCTATTGCCTCCATCTCCCCTCCACTTTATATACATCCATGTCGTCCACCTTCATGCGTCTTGTCTTCCTATTTGATGCCCGCCTCCATGTCTTCCTATTCATGACTAGCTCATCACAAAGAAAGGGAGAATAAGGGCCAGTTACAATCGAGACAGAGTGTGCTTAGCTTCCGAAATCTCAGACACAGACATTGATTTAAGTCTCAGTCACAGGTCGACGCAGATTAGTTCCAAAACACTTCAGCAGACTCTGGTCATGTAGCCAGTTTTCTCCAGTGGCTTCCAACAGTTCACAGGCATGCCATCGTTCAACGCAAAACTCTTTTTTGCCACTCCGAGTCTTTTTTTGCCATCTCAGTTCCTCCAACGCATGCATCAGATCTGTCTCAGAGATAACAGTAGTTTTTAGTTGATTTATTCCAACATTTTCTTAGATTAGATACAAGAATGGTCTTCTGTCTGTGATAAGATTCACTCTTGTTGATTAAGTTCAGTGTCATAGTTAAGTTAATGATTTTATTTATGAACAATTACCTAAATTTAGGTCCATGTTCCCTAAGGATGAGAACCTCTGCGACTCTGTTAAATAGGGGGTGTTTGAATTTTTTGAAGGTGGGATTTTTTGGGAAAGGATAGCAATACATCAGATTGGTTGGACCTGTTCTATACATGGATTAAAGCTCTCTACCTGGTGAACATACTCTTGATGACAGTGTTTCGTTCAAATCTTCATGTGTTTTTATTCTTATCTTGAATACAATTTTTGACTTGTGCAAAGTGCATTTCATTTCCTTTCGACTATTGTATAACTTATTTTTACTGATATGCATCCTGTCAAACAACTAATGCTTTGGTGAAGATTTGTTTTTATTGCAACCTGTGGGAGTAATTGTGTTTTTGATACATGTTTAATGTCTTGAAATGATATTTTAAGTATTGAACTTCTTGCAACATATTATTCATTGAGTAGTCTGTTGTTTCCCTTTGTTTCTATTATTTCACTGGTCTGTCATTAGTGTGCCACCAGCCAAGGAGGACCCTCATCCATATCATTCAGCCAACCCAACCTTGCTTTTGTCTTGATAGAATAACCCTCTGACCAACCAACAAAAAATTAAAATAAATAATCTTTCTAAACTGATAGGTGGCCTAGCTTTTCCCTTTAGCAGCCAGGTGCAGAACTTAGGACCAACATCTTCTGGCGCTGTTGTCGGGGAACAGAGTAATGAAATATATTTCCCTTGGAGAATGACAATGATCTGATTTGATATTTGATGGTGAACAAAGACCAGACACATTCAGACTGCATATCATTCACCTGACGACTCCATGGCTAAAGAATTCAATGGCGACTCCACAGTTTTAAGAACTCATATTTTCAGATGGAAACCATCTTGGGTCAGAGGTTTGCTCCTTTAAATTTCTCAGTTGTTCCTAGTTTTCCAAATGTTGTTCCTACTATAGATGAGTGGGGTGATTTTTTCCCCATATTTAGAGAACATAGAGATGACAACCCTGCTGAGCATTTGCTTGAGTTTCATGAACTCATGCATTAGTGGGGAATACATCATGAAGATGTATTAATGAATATGTTAATGTACTCATTAGAGGGACATTCTTGTGAGTGGTATTGATCCTTTCCCCTTGCTAGCATCTCCTCCCTAGAACAGTTCCATGCTGCATTCAGTAAGCGTTGTAACAGGTTTTTTTTCCAGCTGATTTACCTTTTGAGAACTGCTGTGAAGAATTTGAATCTCATATTCGACAATCACTTATTGGTTCTTCTAGTAGTGAAAATAAAGGGGAATTTTCCGTTGAGGAAGTGAAGGAAGATTCAATTACATATGATCCTTCTTCTGATCCTTTAATTCAAAAAGATGATGTTGGGAATTACACTAATGATGAAATTGATGATAACAAGGCTTTGGATACATATTGCAGTATTCTAGGTGGCTCAGATAGTCATTGTTATGATACATCTATTGTTTCATGTTCTCATAAAGATTTGATTAACTACGAGGAAAGGGATGTTGAAGGTCACACATAATTTTTTCCCCTTCCTTCTAAAATTGTTGAGAAACATGAAATCTATAAGTCTGAAGATGACATTCTGGAGCTAGAACGAGGAAAAAAAAGTAATGCAGAAGACATACCCAATGAGCAGTATCAAGAGTATTTTTCTGCCCTTTATGGTTGTGAATCACATGAATTTCATGATCCTTTTCAATGAGGACAGGAGCAACCCAATCTTTTCTATAATGCATATCTTACACAACAACAACTTTGTCCTCTCGACTAGTTGGAGGCTTTTCATGAGCTTCGAGATATAATAGCGAGATGGATGGATTCTTATTTCTCCAAAATCCCAAAGGTTGCAATTTTTAGCATGATCATCATTTGCAACTGTAAGTACCAGATGTCTGCCAATTTTTTTTCGCCTTTGATATATTCTCTTTGGAATATTCTAAACAACGACCTGCATAGAGTTACGATTCTCTCTCAAATGTTTTCTTGGTTTTATTGGAAGTGGAATTACACACGATTAAGTTGGTTTTCAGTTGAATAGAGTAGGTAGTAGGAGAATAAGCCCGTAGTTCGAGCATTTAATTTTTAGTTCACAGATTGTTTTTAATGTGTTGGTTTTCAGTAGCTTGTTTGAATAAGAGACTCCATATCCCAACAAAGGCACTGGGGTTTAGCTGCAGTTTCAAGTTTCAGTAAAGATTCCATAGCCCAACAAAGGCACTGGGGTGTAGTCTCAGTTTTTAATTCAATAAAATGCATGGTTGAGACACAGTAGTAGATAAAACAGGGTTGGAAGAAAAACAAAGGTAAGAAATGGAAGGTAAAAGAAGTTATTTAATCTCAAGGCACCGATCTACAATTCTTATCACCTCACAGGGACGAGCTATCCCCAGTTGGAGCCAATGTTGTAACCTAGATCTACACCCCTGCCTCTCCTTTCTCTTTTCTCTATACCTTCATCAATTTTTCCTCTTCGGGTTGGTTAAGTCAGTTTCCCCATTGTTTTTTAGTGACTTGGTTCTTAATCGCTTCTTTCCTGTTTGAGTCTTTACGCATTTCAGTTTCTATTTTCCCTGAAGGATAAGTACATGTCATATTTGGTTTAGAATGCTTGTCATCATGTTTCCATTGATTGAGCTCACCACAGGATGACCTAGCCTTTTTATATGCACATGAAATGTCCGTGGACAAACACAACAATTCAGAATAGTCATTTTTGGCCCAGATTGTGAGAACAAACATGGTAAGTTTCAACGATAAAGATCCATCAGGCCAATCAGATCAACGACTCTTGTCCATTCAGGGGTGCAGAATCATGCGGAGTTTAACACCAAGAATTAGTTTCCAGTATCAATCTCCCAGAATATTTAACATGACTTAAGCTCGAGTTAATTAGTGATAAGCACCGTCTAATCACTTTGAAAGATCATCTTTTCGAGAGATTTTCATACTTTACATCCAGAACTCCCGAAGTACGGAAGTTCCGAAGTGCCGAAGTATAGAAGTTTCGAAGTGCCGAAGAGCTGAAGTACCGAAGTCCCAAAGTGCCAAAGCATGTGGCAACCATCATCTGAGACACATGGCACACTCATCAGTTGTGACACGTGGAATTCATTCCTGGTCATTCAATTGTGTCATTCTCCCATCTCCACGTGACATGGGTCACCCTTCTTTCCCTGACACATCAGCAACCATGACATCATATGACGTCAGGCCACCACGTGACTTCGACGATTTTCCTCCAGGAGATTTCCAAGCCTAATGTTTGAAACTANTTTTTATGAGCTTCAAGATCCAATAACGAGATGGATGGATTCTTATTTCTCCAAAATCCCAAAGGTTGCAAGTTTTAGCACAATCATCATTTGCAACTATAAGTACCAGATGCCTGCCAACGTTTTGTCGCATTTGATATATACTCTTTGGAATATTATAAACAGTGACCTGCACAGAGTTACGGTTCTCATTCAAATGTTTTCTTGGTTTTATTGGAAGTGGAATTACACATGATTGAGTTGGTTTTCAACTGAATAGAGTAGGTAGTATGAGAATAAGCCCGTAGTTCGCGAATTTAATTTTTAGTTTGCAATTTTTTTTTAATGTGTTGGTTTTCAACAACTTGTTTGAATAAGAGACTCCGTAGCCCAACAAAGGCACTAGGGTGTAGTCTCAATTTTTAATCCAATAAAATGCATGGCTGAGACACAATAGAAAATAACACAGGGATGGGAGACAAACATAGGTAATAAATGGAAGGTAAGAGTAATTATTTAATCTCAAGGCACCGATCTACAGTTCTTATCACCTCGCAGGGATGAGCTATCCCCAATTGGAGCCAATGTTGTAACCTAGGTCTGCATCCCTACCTCTCCTTTCTCTTTTCCCTATACCTTCATCAATTTTTCCTCTTCGGGTTGGTTAAGTCAATTTCCCCATTGTTTTTTAGTGACTTGGTTCTTATTCTCTTATTTCCTGTTTGAGTCTTTGTGCATTTTAGTTTTTGTTTTTCCTGAAGGATAAGTACATGTCGTATTTGGTCCAGAGTGATTTTCATCATGTTTCCATTGATTGAGGATGACCAAGCCTTTTTATATGCACATGAAACACCCATGGACAAACACAACAATTCAAAATGGTCATTTTTTGCCCGGATTGTCAGAATGAATAGGGTAAGTTTCAACGGTAAAGATTTATCAGGCCAGTCAGATCAACGACTCTCATCCATTTGGGGGTGTAGAATTACGTGGAGTTTAACACCAAGAATTAATCGCCAGTCCTAAAATCCCGAAATATTTAACATGACTTAAGCTTGATTTAATTAGTGATAAGCAACGACTAATCACTTCGCAAGATCATCACTTTAGGAGATTTTCATACTTTACATCTAGAACTCCCGAAGTATCGAAGTTCTGAAGTGCCGAAGTATCGAAGTTTCGAAGTGTTGAAGAGCCGAAGTACCGAAGTCCCGAAGTACCAAAGTCCTGAAGTGCCAAAGCACGTGGAAACCATCAGTTGAGACACGTGGCATACTCATCAGTCATAACACATGGCATTCATTCCAGGTCATTCGCCCATCTCCACGTGACACAGTTCACCCTTCTTTCCCTGACACATCAACAACTGTGACATCATATGACATCAAGCCACCACGTCACTTCGGCGATTTTCCTCCGGGAGATTTCCAAGCCTAACATTTGAAACTCCAGAAGCCCGAATTTCTGAAGGGAATCTAGACTGTTCATTGATCACGATACATGGTGACAGATCGTTCACTTTGGCGATTTTCCTCTGGGAGATTTCCAAGCCCAACATTTGAATTTCCCGAAGCCCGAACTTCCTTAGTGAATATGGAACATCCATCAACGAGGAAACGCGACATCAAATCTTTCATTTCGCAGCATTGTCACTCCGAGAGTTTCCCAAGCATACCATTCATAAACTCCCAAAGTCTCGAAGCCCGGACTTCTGGACCGTCCATCAATGAGGACACGTGGTAGCAGATCTTTCACTTCGTAGCATTGTTACTCTGGAGTTTCCCAAGCATAACATTCATAAACTCCTGAAGTCCTTACTCCCGAAGTAAGCGGGTACTGTTGATCCTTGCAGCAGGTAAATTTCACCTAGATCATAGATCATAATCAGATCGACGACCACAATTCATTTCAGGGACGTAAACTACCCGAATGTTAATTTTCTAGAGCAGTCCCGTGATTGGAACCACAATATTGTTGGAAGGGTACGTGGCAACTTGTAGGGGATTGCAGGCCCAAAGGCAGTGTGGACCCAAACCACCCCCAACAATTCCTGCAATCATGTGCTTAAACGACATCAGGTCACCGCGTCACCTCCACTCTTCCCACTCACTACTCTCGCCCCTCTTGCCGCGCGCCATCTGTCTTCCACTCATGCCTATCGCCTCCATCTCCCCTCCACTTTATATACATCCATGTCGTCCACCTTCATGCGTCTTGTCTTCCTATTTGATGCCTGCCTCCATGTCTTCCTATTCATGACTAGCTCATCACAAAGAAAGGGAGAATAAGGGCCAATTACAATCGAGACAGAGTGTGCTTAGCTTCCAAAATCTCAGACACAGACATAGATTTAAGTCTCAGTCACAGGTCGACGCAGATTAGTTCCAAAACACTTCAGCAGACTCTGGTCATGTAGCTAGTTTTCTCCAGTGGCTTCCAACAGTTCACAGGCATGCCATCGTTCAACGCAGATCTCTGTTTTTCCACTCCGAGTCTTTTTTTGCCATCTCAGTTCCTCCAACGCATGCATCAGTTCTGTCTCAGAGATAGCAGTAGTTTTTAGTTGATTTATTCCAACATTTTCTTAGATTAGATACAAGAATGGTCTTCTGTCTGTGATAAGATTCACTCTTGTTGATTAAGTTCAGTGTCATAGTTAAGTTAATGATTTTATTTATGAACAATTACCTAAATTTAGGTCCATGTTCCCTAAGGATGAGAACCTCTGCGACTCTGTTAAATAGGGGGTGTTTGAATTTTTTGAAGGTGGGATTTTTTGGGAAAGGATAGCAATACATCAGATTGGTTGGACCTGTTCTATACATGGATTAAAGCTCTCTACCTGGTGAACATACTCTTGATGACAGTGTTTCGTTCAAATCTTCATGTGTTTTTATTCTTATCTTGAATACAATTTTTGACTTGTGCAAAGTGCATTTCATTTCCTTTCGACTATTGTATAACTTATTTTTACTGATATGCATCCTGTCAAACAACTAATGCTTTGGTGAAGATTTGTTTTTATTGCAACCTGTGGGAGTAATTGTGTTTTTGATACATGTTTAATGTCTTGAAATGATATTTTAAGTATTGAACTTCTTGCAACATATTATTCATTGAGTAGTCTGTTGTTTCCCTTTGTTTCTATTATTTCACTGGTCTGTCATTAGTGTGCCACCAGCCAAGGAGGACCCTCATCCATATCATTCAGCCAACCCAACCTTGCTTTTGTCTTGATAGAATAACCCTCTGACCAACCAACAAAAAATTAAAATAAATAATCTTTCTAAACTGATAGGTGGCCTAGCTTTTCCCTTTAGCAGCCAGGTGCAGAACTTAGGACCAACATCTTCTGGCGCTGTTGTCGGGGAACAGAGTAATGAAATATATTTCCCTTGGAGAATGACAATGATCTGATTTGATATTTGATGGTGAACAAAGACCAGACACATTCAGACTGCATATCATTCACCTGACGACTCCATGGCTAAAGAATTCAATGGCGACTCCACAGTTTTAAGAACTCATATTTTCAGATGGAAACCATCTTGGGTCAGAGGTTTGCTCCTTTAAATTTCTCAGTTGTTCCTAGTTTTCCAAATGTTGTTCCTACTATAGATGAGTGGGGTGATTTTTTCCCCATATTTAGAGAACATAGAGATGACAACCCTGCTGAGCATTTGCTTGAGTTTCATGAACTCATGCATTAGTGGGGAATACATCATGAAGATGTATTAATGAATATGTTAATGTACTCATTAGAGGGACATTCTTGTGAGTGGTATTGATCCTTTCCCCTTGCTAGCATCTCCTCCCTAGAACAGTTCCATGCTGCATTCAGTAAGCGTTGTAACAGGTTTTTTTTCCAGCTGATTTACCTTTTGAGAACTGCTGTGAAGAATTTGAATCTCATATTCGACAATCACTTATTGGTTCTTCTAGTAGTGAAAATAAAGGGGAATTTTCCGTTGAGGAAGTGAAGGAAGATTCAATTACATATGATCCTTCTTCTGATCCTTTAATTCAAAAAGATGATGTTGGGAATTACACTAATGATGAAATTGATGATAACAAGGCTTTGGATACATATTGCAGTATTCTAGGTGGCTCAGATAGTCATTGTTATGATACATCTATTGTTTCATGTTCTCATAAAGATTTGATTAACTACGAGGAAAGGGATGTTGAAGGTCACACATAATTTTTTCCCCTTCCTTCTAAAATTGTTGAGAAACATGAAATCTATAAGTCTGAAGATGACATTCTGGAGCTAGAACGAGGAAAAAAAAGTAATGCAGAAGACATACCCAATGAGCAGTATCAAGAGTATTTTTCTGCCCTTTATGGTTGTGAATCACATGAATTTCATGATCCTTTTCAATGAGGACAGGAGCAACCCAATCTTTTCTATAATGCATATCTTACACAACAACAACTTTGTCCTCTCGACTAGTTGGAGGCTTTTCATGAGCTTCGAGATATAATAGCGAGATGGATGGATTCTTATTTCTCCAAAATCCCAAAGGTTGCAATTTTTAGCATGATCATCATTTGCAACTGTAAGTACCAGATGTCTGCCAATTTTTTTTCGCCTTTGATATATTCTCTTTGGAATATTCTAAACAACGACCTGCATAGAGTTACGATTCTCTCTCAAATGTTTTCTTGGTTTTATTGGAAGTGGAATTACACACGATTAAGTTGGTTTTCAGTTGAATAGAGTAGGTAGTAGGAGAATAAGCCCGTAGTTCGAGCATTTAATTTTTAGTTCACAGATTGTTTTTAATGTGTTGGTTTTCAGTAGCTTGTTTGAATAAGAGACTCCATATCCCAACAAAGGCACTGGGGTTTAGCTGCAGTTTCAAGTTTCAGTAAAGATTCCATAGCCCAACAAAGGCACTGGGGTGTAGTCTCAGTTTTTAATTCAATAAAATGCATGGTTGAGACACAGTAGTAGATAAAACAGGGTTGGAAGAAAAACAAAGGTAAGAAATGGAAGGTAAAAGAAGTTATTTAATCTCAAGGCACCGATCTACAATTCTTATCACCTCACAGGGACGAGCTATCCCCAGTTGGAGCCAATGTTGTAACCTAGATCTACACCCCTGCCTCTCCTTTCTCTTTTCTCTATACCTTCATCAATTTTTCCTCTTCGGGTTGGTTAAGTCAGTTTCCCCATTGTTTTTTAGTGACTTGGTTCTTAATCGCTTCTTTCCTGTTTGAGTCTTTACGCATTTCAGTTTCTATTTTCCCTGAAGGATAAGTACATGTCATATTTGGTTTAGAATGCTTGTCATCATGTTTCCATTGATTGAGCTCACCACAGGATGACCTAGCCTTTTTATATGCACATGAAATGTCCGTGGACAAACACAACAATTCAGAATAGTCATTTTTGGCCCAGATTGTGAGAACAAACATGGTAAGTTTCAACGATAAAGATCCATCAGGCCAATCAGATCAACGACTCTTGTCCATTCAGGGGTGCAGAATCATGCGGAGTTTAACACCAAGAATTAGTTTCCAGTATCAATCTCCCAGAATATTTAACATGACTTAAGCTCGAGTTAATTAGTGATAAGCACCGTCTAATCACTTTGAAAGATCATCTTTTCGAGAGATTTTCATACTTTACATCCAGAACTCCCGAAGTACGGAAGTTCCGAAGTGCCGAAGTATAGAAGTTTCGAAGTGCCGAAGAGCTGAAGTACCGAAGTCCCAAAGTGCCAAAGCATGTGGCAACCATCATCTGAGACACATGGCACACTCATCAGTTGTGACACGTGGAATTCATTCCTGGTCATTCAATTGTGTCATTCTCCCATCTCCACGTGACATGGGTCACCCTTCTTTCCCTGACACATCAGCAACCATGACATCATATGACGTCAGGCCACCACGTGACTTCGACGATTTTCCTCCAGGAGATTTCCAAGCCTAATGTTTGAAACTATCGAAGCCCAGATTTATGAAGAGAATATGGACCGTTCATCAGTCATGACATGTGGTGACAAATCATTCACTTCGACGATTTTCCTTTGGGTGATTTCCATGCCTAACATTTGAAACTCATGAAGCCTAGACTTCTAAAGTGAATCTGGACCATCCATCAATGAGGACACGCGACAACATATCTTTCACTTCGCATTATGTCACTCCGGGATTTTACCAAGCATAACATGCATAAACTCCCGAAGGCCCGAATCCCAGACTTTCGAAGTGAATCTGGACCATCCATCAACGAAGACACATGGCAACAAATATTTCACTTTGCAACATTGTCACTCCAGGAGTTTCCCAAGCATAACATTCATAAATTCCCGAAGTCCCGAAGCCTGAACCGTTGACCTCAAATAAACTTGAATCATTGATCCTTGCAGCAGGTAAATTTCAGCCAGATCATAGATCGTAATGAGATTGACGACCATAATTCATTGCGGGGACAAACTGCCTGGACATTAATTTTCTAGAGAGGTCCCGCAATTGGAACCACGATATTTTTGGAAGGGTACGTGGAAGCTTGTGGGGGATTGCGGGACCAAAGGCGGCATGGGCCAAAACCAACCTCAACAACTCCCACAATCTTGTGCTTAAATGACATCAGGTCACCGCGTCACCTAAACTCTTCCCACTCACTACTCTTGCCCCTCTCGCCGCGTGCCATCTGTCTTCCACTCACGCCTATCGCCTCCATCTCCCCTCCACTTCATCTACATCCATGTCGTCCACCTTCACATGTACTGTCTTCCTATTGGATGCCCACGTCCACGTCTTCCTATTCACGACCAAATCATCACAAAGAAAGTGAGAATAAGGGCCAATTACAGTCGAGACAAAGTGCGCTTAGCTTCCAAAATATCAAACACAGACAAAGAGTTAAGTCTCAGTCGTAGATCGACACTTTTTAGTTCCAAAACACTTAAGAAGACTTTGCTTATGCAGCCAATTGTCTTTAGTGGCCTCCAACAACTCGCAAGCATGCCATTGATCAACGTAGAACTCTGTTCCGCCACTTTGAGTCTTTTTCTTCCATCTCA
>JZKD02S0358004.1:0-18859 GCA_000966675.3 Picea glauca | reverse complement strand
TGTGTCTTCTTTTCCTATATCACATGCTGGAAGGTTCAGATCTGAAAGTGGACTTTCTACTGAGGGGGGAAGAGCCATTTGTTATCGAAACAGTCTCCATGGCCAGAGGTGTTGATGCAATTTGAGCCTGCAGGCCTTCCACTTGAGAGAAGATTGTGTCTACTTCATCGTCCTGTTGACGCATGGCATTTCTTTGTTTAATGAGAATTTCCAGCATGAACGTCACCCGAGTAGACAAGCCTTGGACTGTAATTTGGAGTTGTTGCAGGGAGATCCATAGGTCTTCCATATTATATGATTGATCTTGAGAGGGCACCATGGACCTATCCTTTTCGTTTTCCATCTAGACAAAAGACAATCCCATCCAGAGAGGAGAGCTACAAAATGTTTGATAAATACTGGAAGTGTTGGGACAGGGATTGAACACAAAGAAGAATTGATTTGAGATCGAAGGTGGTGTCTAAAGACATTGTAGCAATGAAGCAGGAGCATGCTCCATGAGAGAGAGACCAAATCTCCCAAGATGATCTGATGATGATAGACTGATCACAAGGATCCTCTATAAATAGGTTTTGGTCATGGACCAAACCAACAAGCTCTGGTGAAGTCGGTTGCACATGTCCATGAAATGTGGATCTAGAATCCTAAGTGGACATGATCAACCATCAAGTTAGTCATTCGTCGACTCAAAGACTTGGTCAACCCACACAACTGACAAGGTCAGGTTTATGATGGAACCACATGTTCCAACACCCCCCCTTGTAAACTTAGCTTGGAGGAAAACAAATTCGGTAGCTTTCCCCCTAAATTGGTTTTGACTGCAAACATTGATCACAAGACGACACAACAACACTCAGGAGGAAGTTTGATCACCATCAATATGGATCAAGGCCAAAAGAGCAGTCATCCATTGCAAACTGATTTCCAAATCCGTTGTCCAAACACAGTTCGAGTCAATCAATCAACTAGACAACAAGACAACACCAATATAATCAGTCTCTATCAATCCAACAGTCTCTATATTAGGTACAATAAGAAGAAGTACAACTCCCAACAACACAGTCGAAAATGGTTTGGTCGGACTCAATAAATCCAAATACATCAGTTGGGTTTACACATCATCAACATCAATTACGCCCCCCACCCTTCAAGACAACTTGTTATTGCACAGATTGTAGTTTGAGAAAAGCCCAACCCAAGAAACAAGTCTGAGACACAACTGGGAGCACCTATCACTATCACCTCAATATATATCCCCCTCGTTTTAGTGATGGACAAGTCCAACACAAGGGAGGCTTCCTGGGCTAGGGGGATTGCAAGGGAGAATCCAAGGAGAAGAAAGAAGCACCCCTATAGGTCTCAATGAAAGGTCCTAGGAGCTTTATGGAGGTTGAGTATCGTTCAAGGAAAGGTTTCCAATGGAGAGTACCTGCAAAACCAATGTTAGACAACCAAACCAATACCAAATATGACAAACTTGGACCTAGAACACGAGATGAATCAACAAGAACCCTTGTTGTCCCAAAACTATAACATAAAACAATGATATATCAATTATGAGAGTTATAAATTATCTAATTCAACATATGAAATTGGATCAATGAGCATATAACTTAGAGATAAAGTTCCAATGCTTGGCACAATGAATTAGATGACAAAAGAAGGTTGTAAAAGTAAGTTATCAAAAATATTTATGACAACCTTATGGTTGTATCTTACTTTTTCTTCAACAACAATATTTAACCATGGAAATCAACGAGTAAATGGCTCAAAATGAAGCTTAACACAATGAGTTACATGACAAAAGAAAGTTGTAAAAGTAAGTTATCAGCAAGATTTATGATAGCCTTATGGTTGTATCTTACTTTTGCTACAACAAAAATATTTAACCATGGAAATCAACAAGTAAATGGATCAAAATGAAGCTTAAGACAAACACTTTCAATTCCAATGATCAAACAATGATGTCCTTGGTTAAATTGCAGTTAAAATGAAAAATAACAACAATTATATCATCCCTAATGGTTGTAGCAAATAGTTTATAACAACGGCTCAATCACTTAGCTAATTATGACGCCCTTAGCATAGAAGAGAGACAATAGCATGTAGAATCAAACTCTATTGTTAGAATTTTCAAACCACTAAATTTTGCGTTTATTAATGCAAGATTTTACAATCTCCAATGCAACTAGTGCCTTGTCTATTGGGTTATGGAGTCTCTTATTTGGTCACAACCAAGTTAAACTAGGGTTTGATTATCTTTTATGGGTATAAACCCTCTTGCTCCCTACAGAAGATAAACCTTAGTAAGGTTTTTCTACAAGGGTGTAAACTCTCTTACTCCTTGTAGCAATCCATAAGCCAGTTAAATGACAATAGAAGAAATTTCCTTGATGGAGGGTGTATGCCCTTATACGCCTCCTATGGTTTAACAAAATAACCTTGAATTTAAGAAGAAACACACAAAATTGCAGAAATTCCTTACCTAATCCAAGAATTAGCAAGCACAGCTCTTACTTATCAAAGAAAATCCAAAGATTACCCAAAAAGAAGCATCCAAGAGAAGTCACTAGCCTTTATTGCACGATTAGACAAGTATTGCATCCATTTTACACAAGAAAATAAGAGGTCAAAATTTCAACCCAAGAGAGCTATCTCTCAAGTGATGAGTTATATTTTGTGACAAATGACTTGCCTCATATTTATATGAGGAAACCCAAGCCCTAGTTTGTCCACTTTACAATTAAATCCATAATTTTAGGCCTAAACCTAAGTTACAATGCTTAATTAGCAAATCGATTTGTCTTTTTTCCCACATGGGCTACAAAATGATAAAAAATAATCAAATGATGAGACGTTAGCCCACAAAATTTCTCTACAAGGTGGAACATGTGATGGAAAAGCATCCAAAGGATGGGATGTCAAGTTAGAAGAGTGCCACATCATCCCAAAATTAAGAAATAGAGTGGGGATTAAGGCCCACAACATCGCCAAATGTTCCAAACATGCCAAACGTTCCATAAAAAATGTGACATCATGACTCCCAAGAGGGACGTTTGGGCATAGAAGGGTGACGCCATCCTTCCTTCATGGTTCCAAGCATTGTTCAAGTGCTAAATTGACCTTCCCATGTGCAACGTTCATCTTCCAAGGCCTCCAATGAGTGGGGCGGTACATCCAACCAATGGGATTTCAAGCCCCTATGGAAGTCCAAGTGGCTTAGTTCTTCCATGAATAGCTTTCATCGGGCAAGGTTCTGCAAAGACAAACAAGTACACTCTCCAAGGGTCCACAAGTCACATGTATCATGCCAAGTAAACCAAATTTAATAAAAGAACCACCCAAACATGTTGGATAGGCGTTTTGGATAAGTTTTGGATAAGTCTTGAGAATCGCGTAGGAATGGATCGTGCAACATTCTGGCTAAGGAGAAGTGTGTGCAAAAAGTAGTTAAACCATGTTCAGGAGTCAACGTGCAAAAGGAGGAAAGTAGTTAGGATTTTGGCACATTTTTTCCACATTGTAACGAGCTTAGCCCTATTGTAAAGCTATAAATTGTAATGGGTTTTTGGGTAGAAAGGGGTGAGAGAGAGAGTTTTTGGTGTGGATTTTTTTTGAGTTAGTCGCATTTTGGAGAAGTCTTGAGGAAGTTTTTTGAGGTATGATTGAGGAGTTAGGATCGCACTGTAGCAGAACAACTAGGAAGGTTTGAGTAATGGTTACTGTTGCATCATTTTGTAAGATCAGTGCACAACCATAAGGAGACTATAAATGACTAATATAAGAAGTCAACCATTGTGGACATAGCCCAGATTGGGGTGAACCACGTTAAAACTTGTGTCTTGATGTGATTCGGATTATGCTAGGAACGAAACGAGACAAAAACAAAAATATAGAAGAGAACACGAAAATATAGTGAAACCCAACTTCTATTAATGAATAAGATAGAAAAACATTGTGGAACACAAACTGACAGAATGGGGTAGCTTATCTATGAAAAGAAAGAGATGTCATCAACGCTTTATTCGCAACAAGATTTACATCACACTCCATTGCATGCTTAAAGGGCCTCTTTCACCTCAATTATATATGAGAGAGTGAGGGGTGAACAATTCCCATGATGCATATATGATAAATTAGTCTAAGTTTATAAAATACCATGGGCATGTAAACTACTAAGACTTCCTGAGCGGTCACCCATCCCAGTACTACTCTATCATGAGCATGCTTAGCTACAGAGTTATAATGGGATTCAATGAATTAACGCTATGATGTAAGCATTGACATAAGATCACTAGGAAATCATTACATGATGTCTATAAATGAAGATGACATTACATTCCATTCCCCATCAAAAGGGTGAATATCATGGTTTATAAAAACCATATGCTTGAAATGTTGATTCAGTGGAAAAGGTGGATGGCCATCGAGATCCACCTGGATCATTCCTTCCCCCTTAGGAAGCAATGGTACCCATTGTGTCAAGCTCACTCGAGATATGGAGAAACTTCTGTTGAATCTGAACCTTGGTGAGTCGCTTGCCTTGTTGAAGTAAATGTCATGCTTGTACTTTGCTTGTGGAAGGATGTCATGAACCTGTTGGAGGTGTTGGATCCATTCAATAGATCTGGCTACATGATCTGCCTTGGTCTAAGTGTGGGAGGACTCTGTCAATGTAGATGCAACAAGAAGAGCTATATCAATATTGGGGGCTAATGGTTGGAACCCCAAGCACAACTAAAAAGGGTCATGGCCAATAGAGTTATGTTGAACATATGGAAGACTCTCTTTCTCTTTGTACTCCTCTACAATCTTATTGACTTGCTTCTACTAGGAATAAATGTCTTGGGTTGAGGCTGTAGTGATCACAATGACCTTTTTCTCACCTTCTGACTCGATCGTGAAGAGGGAAAACTTTGTGGTCTGAGAGATTACTTTGCGTCATTCTTTTTCCAAGATCAATGAAGTGGAAGTAGTTGGAGCTACCTCTGGTACCCTTTAGACATAACCTCCAAGAGTAACAATGGCACTGTGAGGTCGAGACTCATAGATAGCGTGTTTTTTCCACATATATGGTTGTCCTAAAAGAACATCACAGACTTCAAGTGGGGCAACATCACACACTACATCATCCTTGAAGGGCTTGATGCCATAGGACAAGCGACATTGTTGGTTGACACATATGTCTCATTCTTGACTCAACCATCCGATGGTGTATGGTTGGGAGTGTGGCATCGTTGGAAACTTCAATCTCTTGAAAACCTCGACTGAGATCAGGTTATTCTGACTCATGTTGTCAACAATGAAATGCAGTGGGGTCCCCTTTACCCACATCTGTGAGTGGAAGAGGTGCTCCCACTCCTCAAGCTCCTCTGGTTCTTCTAGTCGTATTATTGTGGTTGTGATGGTAGCAGTGGGTTATGCATCAATCATTTTTTTTCCTTTTATCGTGCTTTGAATCAGAGTCCAAATCAGGCTCTAATTATTTTTCTTTGAGCTTGACCACCAATGATTGTTTCGAGTGACATTCATCGTTGTTGTGTCAGGGGATGTTGTAGAACTCACACCACTTTTCGGTGTCTTTCTTAGACTTCTCGTTACCCTTCTTTTCCTGCGTCTTGGAATGGCTTTCTTGAGGTTGACATTCATTTCTCTGTCCTTCGTTTTGTGAGTTGGGATTGTCTTTGCCATGATTCTTTTGTGGCGTATTTTCAAACCCAAACTCCCTCTTACTATGATGCTTTAATTTCTGCTCAATTTTGACTGCATATCGATAAGCAGATCCCAGTGAGGAGATGTCCAAGAAATCCATATTTTTTTGCATGTACTTGTGCATACTACTGCGATACTTCAAAATCAAGTGTCTCTCAGAGTCTTTGATACCCATATTTGAGTGAAAGGTACGAAAGATATTAGTGTACTCCGACACTGTCTGATCTCTTTTTTGACACAGAGTCGTCCATCTCATGTACTGGTCATCATATTTTCCGACAGAGTATAACCCACCACCAGTTATAACATGTCTATTTGCATGTTACATACATTCTTACTCATTACCATATGCATTACAACATATCTCATCTTTCATTTTCATGCATAACCAAGTACTCAAGTTAATAGGCATATAAATTTTATTTAGTATAGCCATGAGCTCATAAACCCGCTCATATATTCATGTCACTTTACCTCTTTTATGAAGGTTGGCATCAGTCCAAAGGTATCCTCTTTACTTTTTTTTCTTGGATGGTTATCCTAGAAACCGGTCTAATTCATTACAGGTCAAGTAAGTTGACCTTACCACTTCCATTAGTCCTCCAATCATGAGGAATTATATATACAAGGTTTAGTATTTCATTAGAGAAGTAGTTTATTACTGCCAAGGATTATATCAATCCATTCTCAATTCCTTTAGCCACAAGGAATTATCCATAAGGTTCTCAACCCTTATATAGAAAACCCTCACAACCACCAATTCATTCATTCTTTGAACTTAAGAATCCCTTAACAAGATTTAGATATTTTCAACGACTAATGATTATCATCATATTCTCACTCTTATAGGAGTAGTTATCAATCCATCAAGCAACACCATAATCCTGTTGTTGCAAACAACATGGCAAAAGTTTCTGATGGAAGGAATTTTGAGACAAAAGTTTCAATCCACAATCTTTCTTCTCAAGGAGTTAGTGCAGATACTAAAAAAAAAATTTAATGTAGGGAAGCTCATTCTAACAGGATCATCTTGGCCTTTTTATACCAATCATGTGACTTATTTTTGGCTCATCCAGGCCTAGTGTTTGAACTATGCTCTTATACCACTATGTAAGACACCCAACCCCCTAAGTACATTTTAGGGGATAGGGTATTGAAATTCCACTTTTTCCCAACCATATTGAAGCCTCTTCTCAAGGGAACCATCATATTATTCTCATCAAGATCTTTCCAATGATTGTAATCATTCTCAAAACTGAGCTTTGGATTAGAAGTTATGGCCTCTCAAAGTTCCACGACTCTCATTTTCCATTGTTACTTCATTTCCACGTGGCTCCTTGATACTCATGTCATCCAACGTGAATCTTCCATAGAATCTGCCACCAAACGAATTAATTCCATGTGTCCAATCCCTTGGCCCTTCTTCATCATCTTCGTGGTTTCTTTTCCCCATAAATCACTTCCACTAACAAGTTCCAACGATGATACTTCAATGGGTTCTTTTCCCAAATCCAATGATTCTCGACCCTTAACACCCAACGGATCAGATCACATCGTCATTGGGGTTTATTTTCCCATACATCACTCCCACTAACAAGTTTCAATGCTGATACTTCCAAAATTTCCTCTCCCAAATCCGACGACTCTCGGCCCTTGACATCCAACAACTTAGATCACGTCATTGTCGGGGTTTCTTTTCCCATGAAATTACCAGTCACCCCAACTACCAGCTCCGACGACGACCAATTTGATCTTGATCTGATGAATCTTGGATCTTGATATATAATAACCTCGATCATGTCAGTGCCCCTAAATTACATCGTGATTAACGCCCATCCCTTGAACCTCTTCTTACGCGACCATGTGGGACCCATGATAGATCAACAACTGAGATTTAATCTTAGGAACTCATTGATCAAGGTTTTTCATTAATCTTGATATCTCGTCATCATCTGCACTCAATGTCCAACACATGACCATGATGACCTCCCATACTCCGATGATAACACGTATGGATCCGATAATCATGATCTCGTTGAGGCTCCTACTAGTGGATCGACCGTCCTTGTTCCATCTCTGGAACCTCATCGTCACTTACACACTTCGTCACAACAGAGATCTATTGGCCTATAAATATGACAACCAAGATTTAAAGTGAAGGTCTAAGGGCATCCATTCCCAATCGGTCCCACTCATTGATCAAATGTCGAGATCACTCAACCTAATTATCTGAGGGCTATGATTAAGACACTTATCTAGAGAGTTAGAAATGACAGGAAATAACACCCGGTCCTTTCTACCAGTTACAAGTTGACATGTGTCAATCTCAGGGACACGTTGCCATGCCTCGTCAACATGACATCATTCTCCCTTTTTCCTCACTTAAACAGGACCCACGATGATCTATGGTTGAGATTTAGTCTCGCCANTGTGTCTTCTTTTCCTATATCACATGCTGGAAGGTTCAGATCTGAAAGTGGACTTTCTACTGAGGGGGGAAGAGCCATTTGTTATCGAAACAGTCTCCATGGCCAGAGGTGTTGATGCAATTTGAGCCTGCAGGCCTTCCACTTGAGAGAAGATTGTGTCTACTTCATCGTCCTGTTGACGCATGGCATTTCTTTGTTTAATGAGAATTTCCAGCATGAACGTCACCCGAGTAGACAAGCCTTGGACTGTAATTTGGAGTTGTTGCAGGGAGATCCATAGGTCTTCCATATTATATGATTGATCTTGAGAGGGCACCATGGACCTATCCTTTTCGTTTTCCATCTAGACAAAAGACAATCCCATCCAGAGAGGAGAGCTACAAAATGTTTGATAAATACTGGAAGTGTTGGGACAAGGATTGAACACAAAGAAGAATTGATTTGAGATCGAAGGTGGTGTCTAAAGACATTGTAGCAATGAAGCAGGAGCATGCTCCATGAGAGAGAGACCAAATCTCGCAAGATGATCTGATGATGATAGACTGATCACAAGGATCCTCTATAAATAGGTTTTGGTCATGGACCAAACCAACAAGCTCGGGTGAAGTCGGTTGCACATGTCCATAAAATGTGGATCTAGAATCCTAAGTGGACATGATCAACCATCAAGTTAGTCATTCGTCGACTCAAAGACTTGGTCAACCCACACCACTGACAAGGTCAGGTTTATGATGGAACCACATGTTCCAACACCCCCCCTTGTAAACTTAGCTTGGAGGAAAACAAATTCGGTAGCTTTCCCCCTAAATTGGTTTTGACTGCAAACATTGATCACAAGACGACACAACAACACTCAGGAGGAAGTTTGATCACCATCAATATGGATCAAGGCCAAAAGAGCAGTCATCCATTGCAAACTGATTTCCAAATCCGTTGTCCAAACACAGTTCGAGTCAATCAATCAACTAGACAACAAGACAACACCAATATAATCAGTCTCTATCAATCCAACAGTCTCTATATTAGGTACAATAAGAAGAAGTACAACTCCCAACAACACAGTCGAAAATGGTTTGGTCGGACTCAATAAATCCAAATACATCAGTTGGGTTTACACATCATCAACATCAATTACGCCCCCCACCCTTCAAGACAACTTGTTATTGCACAGATTGTAGTTTGAGAAAAGCCCAACCCAAGAAACAAGTCTGAGACACAACTGGGAGCACCTATCACTATCACCTCAATATATATCCCCCTCGTTTTAGTGATGGACAAGTCCAACACAAGGGAGGCTTCCTGGGCTAGGGGGATTGCAAGGGAGAATCCAAGGAGAAGAAAGAAGCACCCCTATAGGTCTCAATGAAAGGTCCTAGGAGCTTTATGGAGGTTGAGTATCGTTCAAGGAAAGGTTTCCAATGGAGAGTACCTGCAAAACC
Organism: Picea glauca; assembly: GCA_000966675.3. Taxonomy (NCBI): domain Eukaryota; kingdom Viridiplantae; phylum Streptophyta; class Pinopsida; order Pinales; family Pinaceae; genus Picea; species Picea glauca. Next base: position 9,279 of record JZKD02S0358004.1, on the reverse strand, counting down.
AATGTTAGACAACCAAACCAATACCAAATATGACAAACTTGGACCTAGAACACGAGATGAATCAACAAGAACCCTTGTTGTCCCAAAACTATAACATAAAACAATGATATATCAATTATGAGAGTTATAAATTATCTAATTCAACATATGAAATTGGATCAATGAGCATATAACTTAGAGATAAAGTTCCAATGCTTGGCACAATGAATTAGATGACAAAAGAAGGTTGTAAAAGTAAGTTATCAAAAATATTTATGACAACCTTATGGTTGTATCTTACTTTTTCTTCAACAACAATATTTAACCATGGAAATCAACGAGTAAATGGCTCAAAATGAAGCTTAACACAATGAGTTACATGACAAAAGAAAGTTGTAAAAGTAAGTTATCAGCAAGATTTATGATAGCCTTATGGTTGTATCTTACTTTTGCTACAACAAAAATATTTAACCATGGAAATCAACAAGTAAATGGATCAAAATGAAGCTTAAGACAAACACTTTCAATTCCAATGATCAAACAATGATGTCCTTGGTTAAATTGCAGTTAAAATGAAAAATAACAACAATTATATCATCCCTAATGGTTGTAGCAAATAGTTTATAACAACGGCTCAATCACTTAGCTAATTATGACGCCCTTAGCATAGAAGAGAGACAATAGCATGTAGAATCAAACTCTATTGTTAGAATTTTCAAACCACTAAATTTTGCGTTTATTAATGCAAGATTTTACAATCTCCAATGCAACTAGTGCCTTGTCTATTGGGTTATGGAGTCTCTTATTTGGTCACAACCAAGTTAAACTAGGGTTTGATTATCTTTTATGGGTATAAACCCTCTTGCTCCCTACAGAAGATAAACCTTAGTAAGGTTTTTCTACAAGGGTGTAAACTCTCTTACTCCTTGTAGCAATCCATAAGCCAGTTAAATGACAATAGAAGAAATTTCCTTGATGGAGGGTGTATGCCCTTATACGCCTCCTATGGTTTAACAAAATAACCTTGAATTTAAGAAGAAACACACAAAATTGCAGAAATTCCTTACCTAATCCAAGAATTAGCAAGCACAGCTCTTACTTATCAAAGAAAATCCAAAGATTACCCAAAAAGAAGCATCCAAGAGAAGTCACTAGCCTTTATTGCACGATTAGACAAGTATTGCATCCATTTTACACAAGAAAATAAGAGGTCAAAATTTCAACCCAAGAGAGCTATCTCTCAAGTGATGAGTTATATTTTGTGACAAATGACTTGCCTCATATTTATATGAGGAAACCCAAGCCCTAGTTTGTCCACTTTACAATTAAATCCATAATTTTAGGCCTAAACCTAAGTTACAATGCTTAATTAGCAAATCGATTTGTCTTTTTTCCCACATGGGCTACAAAATGATAAAAAATAATCAAATGATGAGACGTTAGCCCACAAAATTTCTCTACAAGGTGGAACATGTGATGGAAAAGCATCCAAAGGATGGGATGTCAAGTTAGAAGAGTGCCACATCATCCCAAAATTAAGAAATAGAGTGGGGATTAAGGCCCACAACATCGCCAAATGTTCCAAACATGCCAAACGTTCCATAAAAAATGTGACATCATGACTCCCAAGAGGGACGTTTGGGCATAGAAGGGTGACGCCATCCTTCCTTCATGGTTCCAAGCATTGTTCAAGTGCTAAATTGACCTTCCCATGTGCAACGTTCATCTTCCAAGGCCTCCAATGAGTGGGGCGGTACATCCAACCAATGGGATTTCAAGCCCCTATGGAAGTCCAAGTGGCTTAGTTCTTCCATGAATAGCTTTCATCGGGCAAGGTTCTGCAAAGACAAACAAGTACACTCTCCAAGGGTCCACAAGTCACATGTATCATGCCAAGTAAACCAAATTTAATAAAAGAACCACCCAAACATGTTGGATAGGCGTTTTGGATAAGTTTTGGATAAGTCTTGAGAATCGCGTAGGAATGGATCGTGCAACATTCTGGCTAAGGAGAAGTGTGTGCAAAAAGTAGTTAAACCATGTTCAGGAGTCAACGTGCAAAAGGAGGAAAGTAGTTAGGATTTTGGCACATTTTTTCCACATTGTAACGAGCTTAGCCCTATTGTAAAGCTATAAATTGTAATGGGTTTTTGGGTAGAAAGGGGTGAGAGAGAGAGTTTTTGGTGTGGATTTTTTTTGAGTTAGTCGCATTTTGGAGAAGTCTTGAGGAAGTTTTTTGAGGTATGATTGAGGAGTTAGGATCGCACTGTAGCAGAACAACTAGGAAGGTTTGAGTAATGGTTACTGTTGCATCATTTTGTAAGATCAGTGCACAACCATAAGGAGACTATAAATGACTAATATAAGAAGTCAACCATTGTGGACATAGCCCAGATTGGGGTGAACCACGTTAAAACTTGTGTCTTGATGTGATTCGGATTATGCTAGGAACGAAACGAGACAAAAACAAAAATATAGAAGAGAACACGAAAATATAGTGAAACCCAACTTCTATTAATGAATAAGATAGAAAAACATTGTGGAACACAAACTGACAGAATGGGGTAGCTTATCTATGAAAAGAAAGAGATGTCATCAACGCTTTATTCGCAACAAGATTTACATCACACTCCATTGCATGCTTAAAGGGCCTCTTTCACCTCAATTATATATGAGAGAGTGAGGGGTGAACAATTCCCATGATGCATATATGATAAATTAGTCTAAGTTTATAAAATACCATGGGCATGTAAACTACTAAGACTTCCTGAGCGGTCACCCATCCCAGTACTACTCTATCATGAGCATGCTTAGCTACAGAGTTATAATGGGATTCAATGAATTAACGCTATGATGTAAGCATTGACATAAGATCACTAGGAAATCATTACATGATGTCTATAAATGAAGATGACATTACATTCCATTCCCCATCAAAAGGGTGAATATCATGGTTTATAAAAACCATATGCTTGAAATGTTGATTCAGTGGAAAAGGTGGATGGCCATCGAGATCCACCTGGATCATTCCTTCCCCCTTAGGAAGCAATGGTACCCATTGTGTCAAGCTCACTCGAGATATGGAGAAACTTCTGTTGAATCTGAACCTTGGTGAGTCGCTTGCCTTGTTGAAGTAAATGTCATGCTTGTACTTTGCTTGTGGAAGGATGTCATGAACCTGTTGGAGGTGTTGGATCCATTCAATAGATCTGGCTACATGATCTGCCTTGGTCTAAGTGTGGGAGGACTCTGTCAATGTAGATGCAACAAGAAGAGCTATATCAATATTGGGGGCTAATGGTTGGAACCCCAAGCACAACTAAAAAGGGTCATGGCCAATAGAGTTATGTTGAACATATGGAAGACTCTCTTTCTCTTTGTACTCCTCTACAATCTTATTGACTTGCTTCTACTAGGAATAAATGTCTTGGGTTGAGGCTGTAGTGATCACAATGACCTTTTTCTCACCTTCTGACTCGATCGTGAAGAGGGAAAACTTTGTGGTCTGAGAGATTACTTTGCGTCATTCTTTTTCCAAGATCAATGAAGTGGAAGTAGTTGGAGCTACCTCTGGTACCCTTTAGACATAACCTCCAAGAGTAACAATGGCACTGTGAGGTCGAGACTCATAGATAGCGTGTTTTTTCCACATATATGGTTGTCCTAAAAGAACATCACAGACTTCAAGTGGGGCAACATCACACACTACATCATCCTTGAAGGGCTTGATGCCATAGGACAAGCGACATTGTTGGTTGACACATATGTCTCATTCTTGACTCAACCATCCGATGGTGTATGGTTGGGAGTGTGGCATCGTTGGAAACTTCAATCTCTTGAAAACCTCGACTGAGATCAGGTTATTCTGACTCATGTTGTCAACAATGAAATGCAGTGGGGTCCCCTTTACCCACATCTGTGAGTGGAAGAGGTGCTCCCACTCCTCAAGCTCCTCTGGTTCTTCTAGTCGTATTATTGTGGTTGTGATGGTAGCAGTGGGTTATGCATCAATCATTTTTTTTCCTTTTATCGTGCTTTGAATCAGAGTCCAAATCAGGCTCTAATTATTTTTCTTTGAGCTTGACCACCAATGATTGTTTCGAGTGACATTCATCGTTGTTGTGTCAGGGGATGTTGTAGAACTCACACCACTTTTCGGTGTCTTTCTTAGACTTCTCGTTACCCTTCTTTTCCTGCGTCTTGGAATGGCTTTCTTGAGGTTGACATTCATTTCTCTGTCCTTCGTTTTGTGAGTTGGGATTGTCTTTGCCATGATTCTTTTGTGGCGTATTTTCAAACCCAAACTCCCTCTTACTATGATGCTTTAATTTCTGCTCAATTTTGACTGCATATCGATAAGCAGATCCCAGTGAGGAGATGTCCAAGAAATCCATATTTTTTTGCATGTACTTGTGCATACTACTGCGATACTTCAAAATCAAGTGTCTCTCAGAGTCTTTGATACCCATATTTGAGTGAAAGGTACGAAAGATATTAGTGTACTCCGACACTGTCTGATCTCTTTTTTGACACAGAGTCGTCCATCTCATGTACTGGTCATCATATTTTCCGACAGAGTATAACCCACCACCAGTTATAACATGTCTATTTGCATGTTACATACATTCTTACTCATTACCATATGCATTACAACATATCTCATCTTTCATTTTCATGCATAACCAAGTACTCAAGTTAATAGGCATATAAATTTTATTTAGTATAGCCATGAGCTCATAAACCCGCTCATATATTCATGTCACTTTACCTCTTTTATGAAGGTTGGCATCAGTCCAAAGGTATCCTCTTTACTTTTTTTTCTTGGATGGTTATCCTAGAAACCGGTCTAATTCATTACAGGTCAAGTAAGTTGACCTTACCACTTCCATTAGTCCTCCAATCATGAGGAATTATATATACAAGGTTTAGTATTTCATTAGAGAAGTAGTTTATTACTGCCAAGGATTATATCAATCCATTCTCAATTCCTTTAGCCACAAGGAATTATCCATAAGGTTCTCAACCCTTATATAGAAAACCCTCACAACCACCAATTCATTCATTCTTTGAACTTAAGAATCCCTTAACAAGATTTAGATATTTTCAACGACTAATGATTATCATCATATTCTCACTCTTATAGGAGTAGTTATCAATCCATCAAGCAACACCATAATCCTGTTGTTGCAAACAACATGGCAAAAGTTTCTGATGGAAGGAATTTTGAGACAAAAGTTTCAATCCACAATCTTTCTTCTCAAGGAGTTAGTGCAGATACTAAAAAAAAAATTTAATGTAGGGAAGCTCATTCTAACAGGATCATCTTGGCCTTTTTATACCAATCATGTGACTTATTTTTGGCTCATCCAGGCCTAGTGTTTGAACTATGCTCTTATACCACTATGTAAGACACCCAACCCCCTAAGTACATTTTAGGGGATAGGGTATTGAAATTCCACTTTTTCCCAACCATATTGAAGCCTCTTCTCAAGGGAACCATCATATTATTCTCATCAAGATCTTTCCAATGATTGTAATCATTCTCAAAACTGAGCTTTGGATTAGAAGTTATGGCCTCTCAAAGTTCCACGACTCTCATTTTCCATTGTTACTTCATTTCCACGTGGCTCCTTGATACTCATGTCATCCAACGTGAATCTTCCATAGAATCTGCCACCAAACGAATTAATTCCATGTGTCCAATCCCTTGGCCCTTCTTCATCATCTTCGTGGTTTCTTTTCCCCATAAATCACTTCCACTAACAAGTTCCAACGATGATACTTCAATGGGTTCTTTTCCCAAATCCAATGATTCTCGACCCTTAACACCCAACGGATCAGATCACATCGTCATTGGGGTTTATTTTCCCATACATCACTCCCACTAACAAGTTTCAATGCTGATACTTCCAAAATTTCCTCTCCCAAATCCGACGACTCTCGGCCCTTGACATCCAACAACTTAGATCACGTCATTGTCGGGGTTTCTTTTCCCATGAAATTACCAGTCACCCCAACTACCAGCTCCGACGACGACCAATTTGATCTTGATCTGATGAATCTTGGATCTTGATATATAATAACCTCGATCATGTCAGTGCCCCTAAATTACATCGTGATTAACGCCCATCCCTTGAACCTCTTCTTACGCGACCATGTGGGACCCATGATAGATCAACAACTGAGATTTAATCTTAGGAACTCATTGATCAAGGTTTTTCATTAATCTTGATATCTCGTCATCATCTGCACTCAATGTCCAACACATGACCATGATGACCTCCCATACTCCGATGATAACACGTATGGATCCGATAATCATGATCTCGTTGAGGCTCCTACTAGTGGATCGACCGTCCTTGTTCCATCTCTGGAACCTCATCGTCACTTACACACTTCGTCACAACAGAGATCTATTGGCCTATAAATATGACAACCAAGATTTAAAGTGAAGGTCTAAGGGCATCCATTCCCAATCGGTCCCACTCATTGATCAAATGTCGAGATCACTCAACCTAATTATCTGAGGGCTATGATTAAGACACTTATCTAGAGAGTTAGAAATGACAGGAAATAACACCCGGTCCTTTCTACCAGTTACAAGTTGACATGTGTCAATCTCAGGGACACGTTGCCATGCCTCGTCAACATGACATCATTCTCCCTTTTTCCTCACTTAAACAGGACCCACGATGATCTATGGTTGAGATTTAGTCTCGCCATGATCTACAGTTCTCGTTCTTCCCCCATGCCTTCATCATCGTTAGCACTCCCTTTCCATTAACACTCAGAGGAAATTCCTATCCTCAAACACTCCAATGATAATTTTTTTTGTTGGGGGAATTCCACCTATACTCTCTCCATACCTCCAATTGCACTCCTCTAATGAACAACTAGGATATAATAGCATCTATATCTAGCGGTATAGGTCGTAATCAAATACCTAAGGGCCTCTTGGTCTTCTGGGACCACTCTAGTCCCTATCACCACTCAATAAGTGGCACCTGTCACCCCATGAACAAGTTGGTGACCATGCTAGCGCGCCATGTCAACATCATGATGTCATCATCTCTTTGATCATTTATCTGGTCTTAAGTAAATCCAAGGATAAGATTAAATCTAGCTGCTATGCTAATTGACGGCTCTCGTTAAATCTTGAGTCTTCATCGTCATCGGCTCCTTGAGCCTTCACTCAACCTTACCAACTATTGAGATTCAACAAGAAGATCCTAGTGAAAATTATGCACCTACACTAGGATGGAGCCTTAGGCTATTTTTAGGTGGAAGTCTATTTTTAGATGATGAACAAATTCTATTTATAGATGATCTCTATTTATAGATGGTGAGCAAATTCTATTTATAGATGTATGTCGACTATTATTATCTCTTAATAATTGTTGGACAATAAATATTAGTCTATTCTCAATAAGCATTTGGAAATAGTTAACTGAAGTGGAAAATCAGTTAGCTATAGGAAATTCAAGTACAAAGGTTGACTAGTGGGACATGCAAGTCGAATTAGTTGTAACTGAGTGATTCGAAGTTGTAACAGAGTTGGATGTGTATTTATGTGAGTTGTGAAGTAGTTTAACTCAGTTAAGTGAGTTAAGCTCAGTTTTACTAGTTGTAACTGAACTTACACTAGTAAGAAATCAGTGAAATAATTATTAAATAATTCACAATCAGTGATCTCACATGCAACTGAAGATTTACCACTGTTAACTACATGCATGTCANTGCAGCACGAGCAATGTTGCATGATTAGGGCCTACCAATGCATTTGTGGGAAAAATCATGCAACACTGCGGTTTATGTGCAAAACCGTTGTCCTCATAGAGTACTTGGCATGAGTATACCTGAAGAATCTTTCACTGGTAAGAAACTTGATGTTTCTCATTTTAAGATTTTTGGCTCATCTTTTTATGTGAATGTGACCAAGAACACCAGGAAGAAGCTGGAGCCAACTGCTAAAGTTGGGATATTTGTGGGGTACACAGAAACACCCCATAATTATCGTGTGTATTTTCTTAACAGTAAGATGATTTTTATGCGATGGCATAAAAAATCAATGAGGGGAAAGCCATGCGGTTGTCGCTTGAGAGGGAGCTAGACTTGCATGCAGAGGAGGAACTGCTAGTTCCAAAATATGAGTCTCAAGATGTGGATCAGCCACATGAGGAGGTTCATGGAGTGGAGGAATCCACTTATGCAGAGCCATCCATAAAAAATGGCAGAAAGCGCACCACAAAAGCTGATAGATTGAGACTAGATGTTGCACAGAATGTAGGAGCCCCTACTTCACAACGCAGATAGAGACAGTCTCATGATTGATTTAATGGATACATGGCTCTCATGAGAAAATGCATTGTGAATGAACTATATTCCTTTCAAGAAGCAGTGCAGGATCCCACTTGGGTTGATGCAATGGTGGAGGAGTATGACTCCATTGTCAAAAATAGTGCATGGGAAATTGTCCCACGACCGCCTCGACAAATCAGTGGTAGGTATGAGATGGATCTACAAGGGTAATGTTTTAATCATTGTTATTTATGTTGATGATTTAATACTGACTAGTGATGAGCATCTGATACACTCATGCAAGGAGGACCTTGCAAAGGAGTTCGAGATGAAGGATATGGGCCTTCTTCATTATTTCCTTGGATTGGAAATATGGTAGCGATATGGTGAAATTTTTGTGTCTCAAGGCAAGTATGCAAGGGAGATACTAGGTAAGTTTCACATGGAGGGCTACAAACCCATGGATACTCCTCTTCTAGGAAATTGGAAGAAAGAGGATGCTACTTTTGGAGAGGTAGTGGATGCTACTGTCTATCGACAATTAGTGGGTTCGCTAATGTATCTAGTGAATACGAGACCATACATTTTTTATGTGTTTAACCAGTTGATTTAAGCGATGGTTAAGCCTACCAAGCTCTTTTGGAAGGCGGGTAAGCATGTCCTAAGATACCTGAGGGGAACATCTGAGTATGGCTTATGGTACAGACAGACGGATGAGGTGAAGTTGCATGGCTTCACGGATGTAGATTGGGCGGGAAGCCCAACGGAAAAAAAGAGCACATCAGGGGGGATCTTTAGTATTGGATCTACAGTTTTTTCTTGGTACAACAGGAAGCAAAGATCTATGGCACTCAATTTAGTGGAAGTGGAATACATGGAAGCGAGTGAAGCTGCATGTGAGGCTATCTGGATGAGAAAGATCTTGGTTGGTTTGTTTGGTTCTCATTTAGATCCGATAGTGATTCATTGTGATAATCAAAGTTTCATTAAACTCTCGATTAA
>JZKD02S0358003.1:293053-306018 GCA_000966675.3 Picea glauca | reverse complement strand
TATATCCTAAGTTCCTAAAGGTGGGGGAACACACCACAAGTGGAGCCCAAGGTAGTTCCCAACATAACAAGTGTCAAGTTGGGAACATGCAAATATAAAGTGAGAACTTAGTGTATTCTAATCATTCTTACCATCATTCTCTCATTTTTTTTCTCATTCACTCTTACCATTCATACTCTCCCTTCCATCCATCATTGGTACTGTACTTTGGGAGCTTGGAGTTGGTTGTTGTTGAAATTTTGGTATGCTCATTTAACCATAGACCATGTCACATCATTGTCACCCAACCATAGGCATTCACATATGCCACATCGATCACACTAACCTTTACTTAGAATAATTCTGGCAAGCCTACTCCAGAACCAACAGATAAACCCTAGTTGCTAATTGCAACAACAACTCAAGACAAGTAGAGTGCTCCTTCTCTAAGGGTAGCACACAAGAGAGAGAGCCTCCATATCCACAGAACAAGTACCATACACAACTGCAGCAACTGCATTTGCACTAATCTCTCTCTCTCTCAAACTTGCGCCATACTTAGAAAGAATACCACCAAGAAAATCACCAAGAATATCACCAACAAAATCACCTAGAAAGAGACCAAGACCAAGAGATGACCATGAGCCCTTTCCTTGTTGCAACTACAGTTGCAACAACAATTGTAGCTCTCTATAAGACTTGCACACTAACTGGGTGTACAAATGAGCTAAAATGTCCTCTATTTATATTAATGTGTCCAATGACTTTTTTGGATGGGCTGACCTAAATTTTTGGTAATTATATTTTATGTTTATCTTTTTTCTGTGGAGCCAACTTGTATTTTTGGAAGATAATATTCTAATATTATTTATTTTGCTAGGCCGACTTGTATTCTAGGGTTTCCACACATCTCTTTAATGGCTCACTTGCTTCCAGAATATTCTATTCTAATTCATAGGTTACACGTGGAGGTTAATACCTCCCGCGACTACCAAAACATCAACACTCCCTCTTAACTAGGGAGGTATTAACTAAGATCTTCTTCATGCAGTGGTCTCAAACACATCCATCCATCTCACATGGCATGGGCAAGACTCACATGGTCTTGCAGACTAGTCTATAGGTAGCATCACCATAGCCACACATGTTATCATATAATCAAACAGATCATGTAACAAGTATCACCATCATAGCCACACAATAGCCATCTAGCTGGAAAACACCTCCAACACTACTGGTTGGCCCTCCAGCTAGTAACCTTCGATGTTATTGATCGATACTCTAACTGAGAATCATTTCTGATACTACAGGTTGACATCTAGTTCATACAAAACTAGTAACTCGTCAGCTCACATAGAATATGACTAAAAAATTTAACACTCCCTCTTAAAGAGGAAGGTATTCCTCTTGGCACGATCATCATCATTGTTTTTGTTCTTCTGCACACCTCGGTCATTGTCATGTTGTCAATCGCGGATCTATATGGCATAGGAAGTTCTGCACTTTCATTGGAGTAGCGTACTAGCCTTTGTTGAAGTAGGATACCAACCCGTGTTGGGGTAATATACCGGCCCGCATTAGAGTAGCATACCATCTTGCATTGGGGTAGCATACCAGCCTATGTTGGAGTACCAACCTATGCTGGGGTAGCATACCAACCTGTGTTGGAATACCAACCCACGCTGGGGTAGCATACCAACCTACGTTGGAGTACCAAACTACGCTGGGGTAGCATACCAACATGCGTTGGAGTACCAACCTGCGTTGGGGTAGCATACTAGCTTGCGTTGGGGTAGCATACTGGCCTAAGTTGGATTACCAACATGTGCTGGGGTAGCATACCAGCCTGCGTTGGGTAGCATACCCGCTTGCGTTGGAGTACCAACTTGTGTCGGGGTAGCATACTGACTTGCGTTGGAGTACCAACTTGCGTCGGGGTAGCATATCGACTTGCGTTGGAGTACCAACTTACACTGGGGTAGCATACCGGCCTGCGTTGGAGTACCAACCTGTGCTGGGGTAGCATATCGACTTGCGTTGGAGCACCAACCTGCGTTGGGGTAACATACCCGCATGTGTTAGAGTATCAACCTGCACTGGGGTAGCATACCAACCTGCGTTGGAGTACCAACCTGCGCCAGGGTAGCATACCATCCTGCACTGGAGTAGCTCCCACTACTGGGGATCTCATCACTTCCCTCTGTTGGGGAACACATCACTCCTCACTACTAGAGAAAAACATTTGGACCACTCCAAGTTTGTCCCTGATAGAGGCTTGGTAAACATATATGCTACATGTTCGTTGGTAGCAATATACTGGAGCAAGTGTCTAGTCGTAGTCTTCTCCCTCTTGTTGGGAGAATCCTCTGGACACAAATCAGGCTTTGTACATCTCTAGGCTATTTATCTGCAACATGCTTGATCTTGTAGATCAACTTGAAAGTTGCCACTGACTTCCCTTCTGGTCTCGGAACCAAGGAAAAGATATATATCCCATTCATTCTCACTGGCTTCCTCCTCGGTCATTGTAGCAAAATCTACTAAATCAAGGGAATCTTCCCACAAGATCTCATATCTCCTCGAAGCCTCCGAAGCTTTAATCTAGCCTTCTCAACCCATGGCATCTGTTTGTCAATTCTGAAAGACGTCTCTCTCTTTCATCTAAATCTGAAAGTCTCTGAATCTCCATTTTACTATACATGTTTATGCATGAATTGTATGATGTTTGCATTACATAATTACTGCATATGCAAAGCACATTATAAATTAAATGGTATCAAAGGCAGAATTATTGAGCGGCATGGCCCAACTTAGGGGCTAGGGATGCTACATATATCCTATCATTGTTTTTAAAGTGCATCTTTTAAAATGGATCTAACAAATTTTATATTTTCATTGCCAATTGAACTATTGGGATTAGTGTTGCGTGCAATTAGAGTATGTGCACATTAAGTTAGGTTGGGCAAAGAAATAAGGTCCACTCTGCAAAGAATCACGGTTAAATCCATGCTTCCTATAATCTAATTCTTTATGAGAACATTAATTATTTATGAGAACATTCTCTATGCATACATAAATAATTCTTAGTGTAGTTTCATGAACAAATTTTTTTATAGTGTAGAATGTTTTACCGAAGTATAAAAAAATTTAAGGAAGAATACAAGAGAATATTCTCTATGCATACATAATAATTCTTAGTGTAGTTTCATGAACAAAAAAATTATAGTGTAGAATGTTTTACTGAAGTATAAAAAAGATTTAAGGAAGAATACAATATTTGTAGAGTAGTTTCATGAACTAAAGAAATTATAGTGTAGAATGTTATTTATTGAAGTATAAAAAAATTAAGAAAGAATACAATATTTGACTAAAGTAAAGTAAACTTTAAAAATCATTAACATGATCAAAATCACCTTCACCCTAAATCGTTTGTTTAATATGTAACATTAACACCAAGTGTCACAAAAAACCACTTAGCTATACAACATTAAACTAAATGTCTTAAATCTAAAAAATTAAAAAAAATTATTTAAATATTATTATTTTTTCTTTTAAATTTAAGTAAAACATAATTTTATATTTATTTATGACTTGCATTTTTAATGGAGGCTGATAACTTTGCTTTCATGAATTTATCTTTATTATTATATTCTTTTGATTAATAATGTCTTTATAATGGATTAGTTATATGATTAACATGTATACTTGATCTTTTCCTCCTTCATCTTAAGAAGTATTGTTATTAGTCCCTGTCGTAGGCATAGAGAGACTATAGCGATCGATAATTTGTTGACCTCGTATTAGTTTGTCCTTTGACCACAAATATTTCCATATTATCTATTGTTGGAACCAGGAAACTGAAAACATCGATTTTTATATAATAAAAAGTACCATATATGTCATGATCTGATTGGACAACGGATTGGAGGTCTTATTGTCGGCTTCGCTATTCCCAATGTTATATGTGTTGGCATATCCAAAGTATTTGATCCTATATGGTCTTTTTTAATCATGTATTTTCTTATGCATTGGTGGAAGGTGGATTAATGCTAGCATTAGTTCGAATGTTTGGCTTAGCATTTTCTGCTAGCTAGAATACATTTTCTAGCATATTACTATGTGTGATTTTTGCTTTATTCTTGTGTGCTTCGAGAGAACATGCCTGCCACACTGCATTTTTTCTTAAATGTTTGCACAGGGTTATGCCCTTCGACGATTTTGACAGTCTTAAGTGTTTACCTAACAGGTCTGGCAGTCTTATTACACACATGCGTTGTAATACAATTTCGTTCCATTTTTTATGGTGTTGTTTGCAATGAAAATGTGTTGAATTGTTCTCCACCAACATTGTTGGTTCAGTGGTTGATGCTTGTTCGCTGGTTCGTTCCATGATTCTTGTTCTTGTTTGATTCAACTTTGCAAAGTTGAGGTCATGCAGTTGCAGTTGGACGTCTTCATGGTTGTTTGCTGGTTTTTTGTTCTTCACTTTGCAAGTTGTTGGATCTGTTGTTGCGGTTTGCAGGTTTTGGGTCTAAGCTCTTGTCATCCCTTGTTGACGGGTAAGTTTCTGTGCCATCATTTCGTTGCTATTTATCAATGGTGGGAGTCCCTGTCTCGAAATTCTGTTGTAGACCATCTTTTTCTGTGCTCTTAGTTTCTGTTCCTGGAAACCATGTGTCTTCATATGCCGGCTGCCGCGTTCATAGCTATTTCGAAAATTGCAATGCAGAGGGGTTTTCGAAAACTAGTTCGGAGCTATCAGAAGAGGGAACCATCCGCCAAGGTGTAGAGGCAGGGAATGCTTTTATTCTGTGGGTCGAAAAAATGCGTCCACCTATTGCCTTTGTCCCGTGCTTTCTATTTTGCAGACCTTTTTCTGGCTCTAAGAAGCTTCTAGGATGCACGCCATGAATAGGTTAAAATCGGTCTTTCTGCTCAGTAAATTTATGGTGTTATTTATTTGCATTGTTTCTTCTATTTGGTTCACTTTCCAGTGTGGGTTTTTTTTCTTGTCATATGCTATGGAGACTAGGGGGGATTGAACTTGACAAGAAGAAGGTTGAAAGATACATAGGGGGATTGCTACGCAGTTCCGCGCTTGTGGTTTTCCTGTTTTACTTTTTTTTTTTTTTTTTTACATTCGTTTTATTCTTTTTTTCCCCTTTTCTCTGTTTTCATGCAAACTGAAAGTATCTAAGAAACGACTTCAAAATCATGGTTCAAAAGATGAAAGAAGTAATAGATGTTGAGTCGTATGAAATAGATACACACTCCATTATACATGAAAACATTGGCGAGGTGTTGCATAGCAATGGCCTTTTTAGATTGGATGCATTCTCGTATACTGTAGGGGATTACCTTTTCGATGCATTTCAGGTTCTATTGCATTTCCGTTATTCCTCGACCGACCTGCGCAATGGATTGATAGATTATTTCTTGGGTTGTTTGAAAAATGGCGACGTCGAGGCATTGGAGTCATATGAATGCAAACTGGACTATGATTTTCTTCGGCAATTGCATGGAATACATGATGTCACTACGTATTTTTCAAATATGTGGTTGTCTACATCTCCAATTATGCCTGCACATGAGAAGGGACTTTGGGGAGATACATTTTGTATATGGTGGCTGTCTAACTAACTCAATATATCAATTGGAATATGGTCATTGACAAGAAAAACAAGATATCTACTATTCAAAAAAATTGCATCTAGCAATCCATATTGCATCTTCTTCCATGATGTCAATGCTATTAGTGGTCATTATGAACCACTACTATACAGAAAATTGTCCATGTGCAATCTTGAAGGAGCTCATATTTACTTGTCCCTCATTTGCAAAGACCTTGAATCACAGTGGAAACGGATTATGTATCGCATAGACTGCCATGGTTTACAGCTAGCAACAACTATTGTGTCTAGCTGTGGAGATAATTTGCTCAATGCAATTTGTTATTTGGTAGCAACGGAGTTCAATGTGCAGTCGCTGTGGATTTACACTATACAATTCTTTTGCAATGCAATTATCGACGAAAGCCAACAAGCTTTTAGCTGCTTGCATCAACACCTTTCGCCATATCTCCAAGAAAATATGTCAGCGATTGGAAGTTGACAAGAATACCCTGTAAACATGGCGCTGCTGTATGAAAAAATAAATATGGAGGGTTGCAGATTCTATTTGAAATGGTTGTCTATCATATTCAGAATAAATATCCAAGTCTGGTCGGCCTTACCAGATGGCACTGTCCATTCCTGGTCTATTGATTAAAATTACGATCGAACAATTGACATCCTCTCGTTAAAAACAGATACAACACATATCCATTACCAACCTTTGCTTGGACATATCACTGGCTCAGGGTTCAATGTCCATGCCACCCAAACCACATCGAATCTGCATACGCGTGGCATGCTTTTTAGTGAGAATGAAACTCCTCCCGGTTGCGATATGGCCATACAGGGCTTAAACAAAAAAGCCATGTGTGAAATTCATCCCAGTTGTGATGAGGCCATACAAGGCTTAAACAAAAAACGTAGACTAAGTTATCACAACTTGAAAAAAGTTGTGCGTGAAATTCGTCCCAGTTGTGATGAGGCCATACAAGCCTTAAATAAAAAACGTAGACTAAATTATGACAACCTGAATGAGAGTGAAATTCATCCCAGTTGCCATCAGGTCATCTTGCCCTTGGACAAGAAACGTAGAGTAAGTTACCAAAACTTGAAAAAGGTCATGCGCGAGAGAAAAAAATACATTGTTATGCTTCCTTTTAGAGAGAAACTCACATATCACAATCTAAAGAAATTTGTTCGTGCACAACACAAACATAAACATGTACGGTCACATATCCCACAATGGTCATGCAACTGTCACATTTCATGGGCTAGAAGCAATACCATGCAGTACTACCAATGAAAACCAACAAACACTTTCTACCATACTTCCCTGTGAAAGAAAGATGCAAGACATACCTACATGAAACAAATTAAAGACACTCCTTCCATTGCATGTGCAATTTGTGAACAATTGAATTTCGCAAAAAACAGTAGGTCTTTCACGCCTGATTTGGAAGCAGAATACATTCGCTTGACAACGCACGATAAAACATTTTCCAGTGGCAAAATTTGTCTTCCATGCAAACGACCGCTTGAAAATGGAAAACTGCCACAATTTGCAAACCCTAACCAAATAAGATGTAATACACCACTACCAGATGTAAGTGCACTTACGAAACTTGAAGAGAGACTTGTGTCTCTGCAAATTGCATTTGCACAAATCAGGTCTTGGGGGCTATAAACAACCCCAGATGGGCTTAACAAGATCAATTATTAATGTGCTTGTTCAACTAGATGTTGTGCAAAAAGCCTTGCCACAATTCATTAGCGATACAATACAATTGTTGTGGCTTTGAAAAGACGCTTGCGATACAAAAATGTGTATCAGACAGGCAAAGTGCGTGTGCGTGTTGTTATGAAAGCATTAAAGGAATTATGTTCCAGGGCCCTGTACAAAGCACATAACATTTGTAAAAATGAGAACTGGAACAATGTTCTTGGAGAAGAGGATGCCAACTCTGCAGAGACTCTGGAAAATGATAGTGAATTTGATACAAGTGATGAATCAGAGAATGAAACACCTGCTGAGACATTGGTGCATGGATTCACTGATTCACAGTGCATTTGTGACTTGCAAGACAAGATTGTTGAAATTGCACCTGCCAAGGGACAACGTCCACTTGGAATATTCAAGGACAAAATCACTGAGGAAATGAACTTCCCAACACTCTTCTATGGAGATCCACGTGCCACTGACATTACAAAATGAATCAGTTATCATAAAATAGTCTGATGGGAGCTGCTACATTCAAGCGATGACTTCTCCTGTCACATAACAAATTTTTTTTTCAAAACAATGCGCATAATAATAGAGCAAGTTCTCTCCTGCATGTGGGTCCGAATAAGAAAAGGCCAGTTACAAGGAAGAAAGTTGTTGGCCAAGGATGTCAAGTACAAAGTAAACCTAGAAAAAATTTCTGAAATCTGATATTGGATACATAGATTTCAAAAACATTTGCACCTCTCTTGACTATTTGCAACAAAACAAGAAAACTATTTTTGCAATGATCCGACAATTGGGCCCACCAACATTTTTCATCACATTTACAAGTGCAAAGCATTGTTGGGATCCATTGGTGGTTGTCGTATCTGACCTGCATAGGAACAAGAAACATAAAAAACAAACCGGGAAAATAATGACATTGACTACCTCATAAGAAAAGACCTAGTGACATGTACTCGCTACTATAGACATAGAATAAATGCTTTGAGACAATTGATATGCCATGATGAAACGTTTTTCAAAAAAATATTGAACTACTTTTTTGTGACTGAATTCCGGAATAGGGGAAATGGACATGACCACGCACTATTGTGGATAGAGGGTGCACTAGTCGATGGAGCTGACAACAATTAACAGATCCAACAATTTGTGGACAAATACATAACATGCAACACAGATCATTTGGATCCAGAACTTGCCAAATTTCATAGACATTACCATACAAGAAGTTGTAGAAGATGAAAAAACTCCCATTGCAGATACAACTTTCCTGTGCCGCCAATGAGAGCTACAAGAATCATAGAGCCACTTAGTTTAGAGGACAATGTTGATGTTGAGAAATCTAAATCCTTGTTCGTGTTTCTAGAACAAGGAGAGTTTGACGAGATGATGAGCTTCAATGACTTCTTGACAGAGCTAAATTTATCAGAAGATGAGTACATCCAAGCCATACAATGTACGCTTAAACAACCAACAATTTTCCTTAAACGAAAACTTCCCCATATTTGGAACAACAGTTTCTCCAAGGACATGTCAGTTATGTGGAAAACAAATACAGATGCGCAGTACATGCTCAATGCATATGATGCAACATCGTACTGCACCTCGTATATGACAAAGGTTGACAAATCTACGACAAGTGCATTCAAAACAATACGCAAAGAACATGAAAGAAGTCATATTGATGCCATACAAATGATATGCACACTTGGCAATACATTGCTTAATCTTCAACAAATGTCTGCTCAACAAGCAGTTCACATTGCACTTTCCCTGCCCCTCACTTGTAGTTTAAGAAAATGTGTCTTCATAAACACATATCCACTTGAGAAACACACATTTGTGCTTAAACCACCGGTTTTGCTAGAACAAGAGCCTGACAATTCAGAAGATGTGCTATGACACTCTATTGTTGATTATTACCTCCAGCGTCCATTTCCTATTAGCCATATCTACTTAGTAGAATTTGTATCACATTACAAAAAAAATGGTGCACCCATATCAAAAAGAAAAAAACCCTCTGTGATACGGTTTGTCAAATACAATAAACATTTTGACTATGAAAACTATTGTAGAGAAAAACTGCTGCTATACGTTCCGTTCGATGAAAATGAAGAGACATTAAAACATAACTTCTCTACATGGGAGGCTGCGTATGTTGCCTCTGAGACTATAGTGCACATCAATGAAGCTAGATTTACCTACAATGTTAATCCAACATGGAGTGATCTAGAAATTGCAGTAATGAGCTAGAAAACCTTGACAATCTTGATGAGACATTCTCAAACCAAAAAACAACTAGAACTCCTTGCGAGTCCTATGACTTACAAGCAGGTTTTCCTCATTCTCGAGTAGGTGGAAGTGAAAAACGTATCAATCTTGGTTTTCAAGTCAAAAAACATCCTTTCCTAATTGAAAATAATGAATACCATAGAATAAGATGACTGTTGAATCGAGAACAACAAACAATTCTAAAGGACATTGCGCTTAAAAAACGCTTGAACATGGACACTCATGTGTACCTCTTCCTTATAGGCGGAGCAGGAATAGGCAAGACATTCACAACGAAAGCACTATTCGAAATGCTTATACGAATCTATGATTCAAACAATTCCTTTGATCCTATGAAACCAAAGGGCCTAATAGTTGCATACACAGGAAAAACTGCATATAATGCAGGTGGAACAATAGTCCACTCTGCGTTTTTAATGCCTTTTAACAAGTCATGGTTTCTTCCACTTAGCAAGGAAATGTTGGATCCATTGTCCAAGCTTTATGACGAACTCCAACTTGTCTTTATAGATGAAGCATCTTTGATTGGAAGCCAGTCCTTGTATTCCATTGACAACTGACTAAGAAGCATAAAACATGTGCACACAAAATACTTTGGAAACATTGACATGATATTCTGTGGGGATCTTTACCAGGCACAACCCATCCAAGATTCTTTGATATTTGAACAACCTACCCTTAACATGCAAACAGTGACACATGACTTATGGAGAGGCAATATTAAATGCTTTGAATTGCATACTACAATGCACTAGACAGATGAAACATTCATTGCAATTCTGAATAGAATGCGGCCAAACATCCAAACATATGATGACTTAACATATATCAATTTGAGGTGCTTGTGGCCTGCACCAACAGACCCAACGTTCCCTTACCTGTTCTACACAAATAAGGATTTTGCAATGCATAACAGACACATGCTATCACTCATGCCTGGCGATGATATCATCATCAATTCAATTGAGCTAGAAGAAGACAACCATGGAAATGTGCCACGTCATGAACATACAACCACTTTAACTTTGTAGCTTGTCCTGAAATTAGAAATGCCGGTTGAAATATATGCCTGTAAATATGATTCACATGATGACTTGGTCAATGGTGCAGATGGAATACTCAAAGGCTATATGAAAACAAAAAAAACTTGATGTCCTTTGGATTAAGTTCCATGAACCGCATATAGGCAAGCAACAAGCAAGCAAGTTGGCTTATCTATATAATTCAAACACTGCAAGTGATATGACACCTATTTTGCAAATATCAAAGCCAGTATCGACATCAACAAAGACAGGTCAACTGAAGATTCAAAAATAGTTTTCGATTAAACTTGCATGTGCACGTACAATCCTGATCCGGATTATTTTCGGCACAAAATGAGAGCGGAGATATAATAAAGAAATGCACAGAGATATCGCAGATATCCAATAATATAACAGAAATGTATCAGAGATGCAACCATAAACACAGATATACAATAATACACGATTTCTATTAATGAAAGAAATGTACAGAGACTTTAAAAATACAGAGTGAAAGACTCGCTAGAATGGTGGCAGCTTATCTCTGAGAAGAGATGTGACGACTACTCGCATTCCCAAGAAGCTGATTACAATGACGCTCTGAAAGCCTTTTTACAATAAACAGGAATGAAAAAAACCCTAGACATCCAAAAACCTAACCCTAGGAGATGAAGCGCCATATGTCATGTGGGCCCCGTTTGGGTAAGTTAGTACATCAACTTCCCGGGGTCGTAACTTTTGCATATGATCTCCGTTTTAGGTGCATGTTATCCCGTTGGAAAGGTATCATTGAGGAGATTCATTTTGGGGGCTCAATCATGCCTTTGGATATCATTGAGAAGCTCAATCCCGAAAAACCTTCATTTATGCCCTCAAAATGGTCCCAGAAGTTAAAAACTGCTAAAAATAGTAAATTACCAAAATTGCCGGAAAATTGTTTTGAGCCAGTTGGAAAAGGTGGGTGGCCACCAATATCCACCTGGATCAAGTCCATGAATCACAAGGACTAACACTTGATAATGTTGCATTTCAGCCCGCTGGAATTCAGATACATGGACTTGTATACACAACATTGTCCCATGTTAGAAGCATAAACTCCTTGTATTTACTAAGTCCTCTTACAAAAGATAAATTCATAGTGAAACAAAAAGTTGATATTGAAATGAAACGACTCGGGACCACCGCAAAATGGCAACTGCAGTATGATTACCAATTCATACAAACAAAGTCATCTGTATCAATTCTCTCGCTTAACACACACAACTTAAATGCACACATGGATGATATACTCAATGCCTATGATACAATGCAATCCGATATTCTATGCTTGCAGGAAACATACATGGCATTATGCATGCAGAACAAACAATTCCCAATTCACAATTGCATATCAAGTTACATTACACATGGGGTGATGATATTGGTGAAAAAACATGTACCAATTTTGGACCATATACATATCGAGAAAAAGAACATTGAGGTGGTGCTTGCAATTTTTTTTTTTTTTGTGAAACAAAAGTTGCAATACTGAATCTGTATGATGTTCCCCATGCAACATTCTCCAACATAGTAGATGTTATTTCCAATGCATTGAGCCATTTCCATCTAAACGGACCCATTGTGCTTGTAGGAGACTTCAATATTGACATGCTACAAAATAATGCCAGAACAAAAGAATTGGAAAACTACATGTGCAAATACAGTCTCCGCTTTCTTTTGAACAACACAAACCATCTGCAAAATGCACTTATTGACCATGTGTGGTCCAATGTGCCCATTCCTCAATACAAAATGTTTATCTTAGACACATATTGGTCTGATCACGATACAATTGGTATTGCACTTGAATTATGAGATATACATGAAACATATTGCAGAATCATATTTGTATGCTTCAAACCATATCTGTCTATCTTGTTGCATAAAATCGAGATATCCAACTTCTTAGTTTTCCCTGGTTTGTGATTGTTGTTGGTCACAATTTTTTTTTTTGCAAATACACACACACACACACACACACACACACACATAAACTTGAATGAAATTAAAAAAAAAAATGTACATTCTTCTAAAACTATCTGTTACTCTATTCATCTTATTCATTTTTTTTTAATTATATGTACATAGTACTTGACTTTTTCTTTACATGTTAACTTATGTTCATATCCGTTTTGTTTTGTGTTTTTCTTCATAGAAGCAAACAAAAAAACTAGACACCGCAAATAACTCCTAACCAGGAATGTAGAGGAATCCATGCAAAGGTGTGTTTTTTTTGCCCGTGTTCCATATTCAATATTTTTTCGTTTACTCTATCTATATTTGTTGAACTAGTTT
>JZKD02S0358003.1:281761-293027 GCA_000966675.3 Picea glauca | reverse complement strand
TCCTTCAACACTCCATATCTTCCTCTTCATTGACTTGTCATTGTGTGTAATACATATTCAATCTTGAGCCCGCCAGTCCTGGAGTCCGTCTTTCAATTTGTATATCGCAGAACTCTGAATGTTGTTTGGAGGACACGGAATAATAGAAGTGCAATGTTGAGCCAGCCCACCCGCAAGTCCGCTTGTCAATTTGTATATCACGCAACTCTGGGTGCTATTTGCAGGACACAGAACATTAGAGGCCCAATATAGAGCCCGCCAGCCCGCAAGTCCGCGATCCAAAAAAAGTGTCTAAGTATGGAATAAGGGATCTGTACATGCTCTATAAAATGTCATGTCCATACTTAATAAAAGTACATATTTAGCATGTATTTCTCTTTTCTCGGAGCCCGCCAGCCCTGGAGTTCGTCTGTCAATTTGTATATCGCAGAACTCAATAGAAGCACAATGTTGAGCGAGCCAGCTCGCAAGTCCGCTTGTCAATTTGTATATCGCGCAACTCTGGGTGCTATTTGCAGGACACTGAACATTAGAGGTCCAATTTAGAGCCCAACAGCCCGCAAGTCCGCGATCCAATAGAAGTGCAATGTTGAGCCAGGTAGCCCTCAAGTCCGCTTGTCAATTTGTATATCACGCAACTCTGGGTGCTATTTGCAGGACACAGAACATTAGAGGCCCAATTTAGAGCCTGCCAGCCTACGATCCAAAAGAAGTGTCTAAGTATGGAATAATGGATCTATACATGCTCTATAAAATGTCATGTCCATACTTTATAAAAGTACATATTTAGTATGTATTCCTCGTTTCTCGAAGCCCGCCAGCCCTGGAGTCCGTCTGTCAATTTGTATATCGCGGAACTCAATAGAAGTACAATGTTGAGCCAACCAGCCCGCAAGTACGCTTGTCAATTTGTATATCGCAGAATTCTGGGTACTATTTGTAAGGCACAGAACAATAGAGGCTTGTTTTTTAGCCCGCCAGCCCGAGAACCCGCGATCCAAAAAGTGTACATGCTCTAAAATCTCAGGCAGCTTGCAAGTCTACTTGTCAATTTGTATATCGCAGAACTCTAGGTGCTATTTTTTGAGCCTGCCAGCCCGAGAACCCGCGATCCACAAAGTGGCCAAGTATGGAATGTGATATCCGTACATTCTCTATAAAATCTCATGTCCATACTTTATAAAGGTACATATTTGGTTTTCCCTGGTTTGTACACATACTGATCTAGTTTTCATAGTTCACGAATTTTATGTCCGCGAGTTCCTTTGTGGGCGCTATCCATCTCTCATGCCCCATGTGCACGGTATACATCTTGCGCCCAAAACTTCAGTGATCTACAATTGGACTCGGACTCGAAGCTTGTGACTCATTTGAGAATTTTCTGTAATTAAAATATAAAATAACAATATTGAATATTATTAATTAAGTACTTGAAAATAATGTTTTTAGATAATTTTAGATATATAACATATATGTTATATGCTATACATGTAGACAATCGCAATCTTGAGCCCGCCAGTCCTAGAGTTCGTCTGTCAATTTGTATATCGTAGAACTCCCTGTGCTGCTTGGAGGACATAGAACAATAGAAGTTCAATGTTGAGCGAGTCAGCTCGAAGTCTGCCTGTCAATTTGTATATCACCAAACTCTGGCTGCTATTTGTAGGACATGAAACAATAGAGGCCCAATTTTCAGCCCGCTAGCCCTAGAACCCACGATCCAAAAAGTGGCTAAGTATGGAATGAGGGATCCGTACATGCTCTATAAAATATCATATCCATACTTTATAAAAGTACATATTTAGTATGGATTACTCGTTCCATGGAAAATTTCTAGGTCCAGAAGTGGTGGATACACTTGTTCAGATTTCCACTTACTTTTATATCGCCAACTCAACCGTCTGCTTGCCCGTCTCATATTGTACATATTACATGTAATATGTATTACATATTACATGTAATGTGTAATACATATTCAATCTTGAGCCTGCTAGTCGTGGAGTCCGTCTGTCAATTTGTATATCATGGAACTCCGAGTACTGTTTGGAGGACACGGACCAATAGAAGTGCAATGTTGAGCCAACCAGCCCACAAGTCTACGATCCAAATAAGTGGCTAAGTATGGAATAAGGGATCTGTACATGCTCTATAAAATGTGATGTCCATACTTTATAAAAGTACATATTTACTATGTATTGCTCATTTCTCGGAGCCCGCCAACGTTGGAGTCTGTCTGTCAATTTCTATATCGCAGAACTCAATAGAAGTACAATGTTGAGCCAGCCAGCCCACAAGTCTGCTTGTCAATTTGTATATCGCAGAATTCTGGGTGCTATTTGTAAGGCACAGAACCATAGAGGCCTGTTTTTTAGCCCGCCAGCCTAACAACCCGTGATCCAAAAAGTGTACATGCTCTATAAAATCTTATCCAGCCCGCAAGTCTGCCTGTCAATTTGTATATTGCGAAACTCTGGGTGATATTTGTAGGACACAGAACAATAGAGGCCTATTTTTTGAGCCCGCCAGCCTGAGAACCTGCGATCGACAAAGTGGCCAAGTATGGAATGTGATATCCGTACATGCTCTATAAAATCTCATGTCCATACTTTGTAAAGGTACATATTTAGTTTTCCCTAGTTTGTACACATATTGGTCTGTTCACCACATAGTTGGTGTTGCACATGAATTATGAAATATACACCACGAGTCCGACTGACAGCTTTCGTTTCCTTAGCCAATTCTATGCTCGCGGGTTCCCGACTACGCGTTATCGAACTCTCATTCCCTGTGTTTCGAGTGTACATCTTGCATCCAAAACTTGGGTAATCCATGTCTATGCTTGCGAGTTCCCAGATGACGGAGTGGCAGATTTCATGTCCATATATATCTCTACATCACGAGTCCAACCGATCGCCATTCGTTTTCATAGTTCGCAACTTTTATGGCCGTGGGTTCCTTTGTGGGCGCCATCCATCTCTCATGCCCTGTGTGCGCGATATACATCTTGCACCCGAAACTTCGGTGATCTACAATTGGACCAGGACTCCAAGTTTGTGACTCATTTGATAATTTTGTTTAATTAAATTGTACAATATCAATATTTAATATTAATAATTTAGTACTTGAAAATAATGTTTTTAGATAATGTTAGATATAACATATATGTTATATGTTATACATGTAGACAATCATAATCTTGAGCCCACCAGTCCTGGAGTCCGTCTCTAAATTTGTATATTGCGGAACTCTGGGTGCTATTTGCAGGACACAGAACAATAGAGGCCCAATTTCAAGCCCGCCAGCCCAAGAACCAGTGATCGAAAAAGTGGCTAAGTATGGAATGAGGGATCCGTACATACTTTATAAAAGGTACATATTTAGTTTTCCCTGCTTTGTACACATACTGGTCTGGTCACCACACAGTTGGTGTTGCACATGAATTATGAAATATACACCACGAGTTCGACCCAGCGCTTTCATTTCCGATCCGTCCATACTTTATAAAGGTGCATATTTAGTTTTCCCTGGTTTGTACACATACTGCTTTGGTCACCACACCGTTGGTGTTGCACATGAATTATGAAATATACACCACGAGTCCGACTGAGTGATTTCGTTTCCTTAGACAATTTTATGGTCATGAGTTCCCGGGTACGCATTATCGAACTCTCATTCTCCGTGTTCTGAGTGTACATCTTGCATCCAAAACTTGGGTAATCCATGTCTATGCTTGCGGGTTCCCAGACGACGGAGTGGTAGATTTCATGTCCATATATATCTCTACATCACGAGTCCAACCGACCGCCATTCGTTTTCATAGTTTGCGACTTTTATGGCCGCGAGTTCCTTTGTGGGCGCCATCTAGCTCTCATGCCCTGTGTGCGCGATATACATCTTGCGCTCGAAACTTCGGTGATCTACAATTGGACCCGGACTCCAAGTTTGTGACTCATTTGATAATTTTGTTTAATTAAATTGTACAATATCAATATTTAATATTAATAATTTCGTAGTTGAAAATGATGTTTTTAGATAATGTTAGATATAACATATATGTTATATGTTATACATGTAGACAATCGTAATCTTGAGCCCACCAGTCCTGGAGTCCGTCTCTAAATTTGTATATTGCGAACCTCTGGGTGCTATTTGCAGGACACAGAATAATAGAGGCCCAATTTTGAGCCCGCCAGCTCGAGAACCCGCGATCGAAAAAGTGGCTAAGTATGGAATGAGGGATCCGTACATACTTTATAAAAGGTACATATTTAGTTTTCCCTGCTTTATACACATACTGGTCTGGTCACCACACAGTTGGTGTTGCACATGAATTATGAAATATACACCACGAGTCCGACCCAACGCTTTCGTTTCTGATCCGTCCATACTTTATAAAGGTGCATATTTAGTTTTCCCTGGTTTGTACACATACTGCTTTGGTCACCACACAGTTGGTGTTGCACATGAATTATGAAATATACACCACGAGTTCGACCGAGTGCTTTTGTTTCCTTAGCCAATTTTATGGTCGCGAGTTCCTGGGTACGCGTTATCGAACTCTCATTCTCCGTGTTCCGAGTGTACATCTTGCATCCAAAACTTGGGTAATCCATGTCTATGCTCGCGGGTTCCCAGACGACGGAGTGGCAGATTTCATGTCCATCTATATCTCTACATCACGAGTCTAACTGACTGCCATTCGTTTTCATAGTTCGCGAATTTTATGGCCGCAGGTTCCTTTGTGGGCACCATCCAGCTCTCATGCCCCATGTGCCCGGTATACATCTTGCGTAAGAAACTTCGGTGATCTACAATTGGACCTAGACTCGAAGATTGCAACTCATTTGATAATTTTGTTTAATTAAATTGTACAATATCAATATTTAATAATCATAATTTACTACTTGAAAATAATGTTTTTAGATAATGTTAGATGTATAACATATATGTTATATGTTATACATGTATACAATCGCAATCTTGAGCCTGTCAGTCCTAGAGTCCATCTGTCAATTTGTATATCGCGGATCTTTGGGTGCTATTTGTAGGACATAGAACAATAGAGGCCCAATTTTGAGCCCACCAACCCGAGAACCCACGATCCATCTATATCTCTACATCACAAGTCCAATCGACCACCATTCGTTTTCATAGTTTGCGAATTTTATGGTCGCGGGTTCCTTTGTGGGCGCCATCCAGCTCTCATGCCCTGTGCGCGTGGTATACATCTTGCGCTGGAAACATCGATGATCTACAATTGGACCCAGACTCGAAGCTTGCGACTCATTTGATAATTTTGTTTAATTAACTTGTACAATATCAATATTTAATATTCATAATTTAGTACTTGAAAATAATGTTTTTAGATAATGTTAGATATATAACATATATGTTATATGTTATACATGTAGACAATCGCAATCTTGAGCCCGCCAGTCCTGGATTCCGTTTGTCAATTTGTATATCGTGAAACTCTGGGTGCTATTTGTAGGACACAGAACAATAGAGGCCCAATTTTGAGCTCACCATCCAGAGAACCCGCGATCCAAAAAGTGGCTAAGTATGAAAGTCCGTTTGTCAATTTGTATATCGCGAAACTCCGAGTGTTGTTTGGAGGACATGGACCAATAGAAGTGCAATATTGACCCAGCCAATTAAATTGTATAATATCAAAATTTAAATTGTACAATATCAATATTTCATATTAATAATATAGTATTGAAAATAATGTTTTAAGATAATGTCAGATAGTTGATAGGGATCACCATCCGTAAACAATCGCAATCTTGGGCCCGCCAACCATGGGGACTGTCTGTCAATTTGTATATCGCAGAACTCCGAGTGTTGTTTGGAGGACACAGAACAATAGAAGTGCAATGTTGAGCCCGCAAGTCCACTTCTCAATTTGTCTATCGCGGAAGTCTGGGTACTATTTGTAAGCCACGGAGCAACAGAGGCCTAATTTTGAGCCCGCTAGCCCAAGAACCCATGATCCAAAGAGTGTACATGCTCTATAAAATCTCAGCCACTTCGCAAGTCTGCTTGTTCGTTTGTATATCACGAAACTCTGGATGTTGTTTGTAGGACATGACTGTTCATCCTCATCTCTACTGAGAATTGGAATGTCATTCGCACGACCTCGGGTTGACCCATTCACGAAATCTTCAAACCCAAATTCCAAAAACGAGCCCGACCGACATTTCCCTATTCCATACTTACCCACTTTCCTGCAATTCCGTAAATATACAAACCGTCCGCTGAATTGCACCATCATGCCCTCTTCCGTTTTACGCGTTTTGCAATCAAAAATTCTGACTCATGCAATTTCACCGTTGGACACTCACCTGTCCTCATTATCTCCTATAAACTTATTTTGAAGCTCATCCGACTGCTTTTCAGACTTGACCATTCCTTCCTTCCTTTCTCTTCTCCATCTCTGTCACCTTCACACCTGTCTATAATAAAAAAAATGTTTATATATATATATATGTGTGTGTGTGTGTGTGTGTGTGTGTGTGTGTGTTGTTTCTAAATATTTAATGCTAACAACTCATCATGCATGGACTGTGTAAATTGTCAATGATGGGCGAAAGGCTCAAGAAGATCTGCCATTAATGCGCATTAAACCAATATTTGCGGAGGCTTTTGTTATCCCTTCCGAGTGTTAATTTCAAATACCATGGAATGTCATTTGCACGTCACCGACTTGGTTCGTTCACGAAACCTCCAATTCTTAATTGTTCTTCGCCGTAACCGCCACCTTCGCACTTCTAAGTATGCAATAATTAATCTTTACTTCTAACAACTCACCATAGAACACACATAGAGATTGTCATTAATGAGTGAAGAGCTCGAGGACATTTTCCATTTGCATGCATTGAACCAACATTTATGAGGGGTTATATTATCGCCTCCATTTTTTCATTTCAAGCAAAATGAACGTTTTCATAAATTACTGGCAGCAGCTCGACAACAGTTCTGTAGAGATACAGTGAACATCTTCAGTCCCGAGGACCAGAACCACCACAGTAATAAAGCATCACTCCAACGGCCTGCCACAGTAACAAAACAACCCAAATTTCTTCAAACGAACGAGGTTCATCATAAAATTGATAGTTCTCACAAGCTTCCCGTGCAGAAGAAGGGAAAAAGAATTGTAGGGCAGGCGGAGGAGCTTGAAATTGAGAGTGAGAACATGGACCTTCACACTGATCTAGATAGCATAGTCTACAACCTTGATTAGCCGGGAGACGCAATTCACCATAGCTACCTAATGGACATAGTTGATACCAAATTTTTTGATGAAGATGAATCCTTCGTATTCCAGAGTCTTGTTTTTGAAAGCAAATCTAAAAAATTAATTATTGAAAAGAGAGATGTAAAAAATAAGAAAAGAAAACATCGTTTAGAAGTTGACCTTGCCAATATGCAACTGTCTCAAATCTCTGGACTTCACAGAGAAACCAGAGATGCTATTCATGATTCCATTAGAGTCATTGAGGCCGAGAATGCTAGACTAAAGGATTGGATCAAGGAATTAGAGGAAGCTTTGATTCCTATGCCATTGCTTGGCAGTCCTTTTGCAATAGCCATGCCTGCGACTCCCTGCACCCCTGCAACAAAGATAAAAGGCTCCTCCAACTTCCTCGCATTGTGTAGAGGATATGTGGAGAAAAATATCAAAAAAATAATGGAACTGATTACTAAGGCCCGAGAAACATCACAAAATATGGATTCCCTGGGAAGGAGGGCACATAACTTGCTCAAACTTCTGCAGATAGATTTAAAAAATGAAGAAACTTTCTATTTGGACACGATCATCCCTTTTGCCTTTCATGTCAACAACATGGCAGAGACGACAAGAAGACAACATGATATCCCCTCAAAAAATCGGCTCACTCAATTAGAAGAATGCTGGAAAGAGAAGGTGAAGAACCTGTATCTCAGTATCCAATCATGTGAGCAAGCAATATCGAAGAAAGAAACATTATTCACAAAGCTCACCAAAATAGACTTAGCCGAAAGGACCAACGAGTTCCAGGACCCCAGCTTAATTGTCAACTCGTTGGCATTAACCAAGCAAGCTTTCGATAAACAAGTTGATAATTTTAAGGCGTTGTCTTTAGAATTTTTTTACAGGATTCTTGAATATGGTGAATATCACGTCGACAACTGGCTAGTCTGCTATTCGGTACAGAATCGAGACATTCATCAGGCTCTGTGCAATCTTTCTATTGATCTAAGCGAATTAGAAAATGAACTTTTCAGCATAAAAATCCGGAATGACATCAACGCCGCCCCCTTGAGAAGCTATATTGAAGAATTCGTCGAAATGAACTTGAAGCAGGTTGCCGGCGAAAGCCGTCAGGAAAACACATCAGCAAGAAAATAACAAAAATAGTTATACGTATCATCGTTATAAGTCCTTTGTTTATCAATCAAGTTATTCAAGCGGGTCGATGACAAAAGCCAACAGGAAAAAGCATCAGCAAGCAAATAGCAAAAATACTTATATGTACCATTGCTGTAAGTCTATATTGATCCTCCTTTGTTTATCAATCCAATTATTCCACCTTTTATGAATAGAAATATCTAGCTAAAGACTGATATCTTCCCATTTCTTCTTTTCAGGTATTACACTCTACAATCTCCCACTTCTTCTTTCCACACTCCTATTTCTTGTACATATTTCTCTTATGGTCCGCGGGAGCCCCAATCCCAGTCTATATGATAAACACATTTAAATTTCCAGGAATATGTAACAAATTTTTTTTTTTTTTATATATTCCAAATAAAACTATTTTTTTGTCTCCTTTTATATTTATGTGCTCCTAGATTTTTCTTCAACTATGCTAAATGTCAAGACATTCTGTTTATTTTTATCCTGGAAGGTCTCAACATTTTACTCAAGAACAAACAAGCAGATGGGCTATTGAAAAGGATAAAAGTCGCGGGGCTGACACATATCCTGCATATCCTTTTTGTAGATGACGTGTTGATCTTGTCGAATGCAAATCTCGTTGAATGGACCACCATTCATTCTATACTAATTTCCTTTTGTGATGTTTCAGGTTTAGAAATCAATGTCCATAAATCGGCCTTCCTAGTTTCAAATGTCCAAGAACCTCTGTAAACAGATTTAAAAGAGTTGTATGGAATTACATCTCTGGAGCTATCGAAGGGATTTACCTATTTGGGTTTCTTCTTAAAATCCTCCAACTATACAAAACATGACTGGACCTGGTTAATTGACAGATTTGAAGGCAGAATACACAACTGGCAAAACAAATTTCTCTCTATGGGAGGAAGGTATGTCCTGATAAAGGTTGTTCTGGAAAGTATCCCGTTTTTTTGGATGGCTTTAGCCCACATCCCGACAACTATTTTGACTTCTCTTCGTCAGCTCATCTTCTCCTTCCTTTGGACCGGCAGTAAAATGAATAAAGGTTATCATCTCAGCAAATGGAAGGTTTTATCTAAACCAAAGCTGATGGGAGGCTGGGGCCTTAAAAATCTGACTCTTTTCTATAAAGCGCTCACGGCTAACACCCTTTGGAGAATTTTAACGAAACCGGGCCTATGGAATAGAGTTATCACTGCAAAATATCTCCGTCATATTCCAGTTCACCTATGGATCAGATTCGCCTCGGGCCGCCCTACAAAAGGCTCACGGACCTGGAAACATCTCTTATCCTCCCTTCCAATTCTTATACAGGGGCTCTCGTGGAATCCAGGTAATGGATGCTTAATTGAAGTTGGCAGAGACAACTTTTTGGGCTTGGGAAGAAAAGCCTTACTCTCACCTTCTCTTCTCGCGCACCTACAAGCCAAGAGCCTCATCTTCTTGCATCAATTCTGCTATCAGACCACAAAAGGACCATTAGGTGACACTTGGCTCAATGGATCAGATCTTCAGCTGGAACCCGAGTTTTTAACCGAATGGGACGGCTTCATCAAGCTTATCAAAGAATCTGGCCTGAGATTACAAGACAAGTCGGATTCAATTTTCTGGACGGGAGGAGATGGCTCTGGCCAGCTCAATGCAAAAAATGTCTATCTTGCTTTGGCAACAAATAGCTGGAAACCTCTAAACGCTAGATGGAGACAGAGGATTTGGAAAGACGACTGCCCTATGAAGCTCAAACTTTTTGCATGGCTCCTGATCGGAAACAGATTATTAGTGTGGGAAAAGTTGCAAGCTCGTGGCTGGGAGGGCCCGAGCCGTTGTATCCTCTGCAAATCTGCCAGTGAAACCACGCTCCATGTTTTCTTTCATTGTTCCTTCATTCGAGCGATTTGGTCAAACCTTTCAACAGCGCTGAAGTTCACCTCCCTATGGTCAGGTTCTAGTATTCAAGGTTGCTTTCGCAGTTGGTTTATGGATAACAACAATCATAAAATGCTCCCCATCCACCTCTGCTGGCAAGTATGGAAGGCTAGGAACGAAGCAATTTTTAAAGAGAGGACACCTTCCATACAAAGAATATCAAACCACTTTCTCGCTGAAGCTACAAACACTAGCAAAATCGTAAAGTCTTTGCCCCCCTTTCGGCACAATTTTGTCTTCCCTACGGACAGGATAGTAGCTTGGTTCGACGGAGCCTCTCAACAAGGAGGTGCTCTTTGTGGAGCCGGGGGAAAAATTGTACTAAACCCACACATCAACATTCGATGGACCTTGAACTACGGACAAGGAACAAACATGAAGGCAGAACTTTTAGGTGCATGGGCATCTCTCGTCCTGGCAAGCCGATACACCGAAGAGCTGATACTGCTTGGAGACTCAAAACTTACTATCGACTGGTTGAATGGTCATGTTGACTTCCAGGTAGCAGTCCTTGGTTGCTGGAAAGAGAGAACCAAAGAAGCGGCTTTGCTATTTAGAAAACTCTCTTTCCATCACATTTTTCGAGAGGAAAACAACGAGGCGGATACCCTTTCTAAAAAAGCTTTGCATCTTCCATCGGGCCATATCTGCTTTACAATATGGGAGGATGGCAATGAAGGACCAGCCAACAAGATAAAGCTTTGATTGGTCTTTTTCAGTTTTAGTCTGAAAACCATTGAACGGAAGCTGATCATAGATGAGATTTTGAGTTGAAAGTCTTGACAGTCATGATAGATCCAAGCTTTTAGCATTTCTTCCTAGGAGAGCTGCCTTCCGAGAAGACGATCTTTGTAAATTTTTATATCCTTTTGAATATAAAGAGTATTTTTCTCGTGGAAAAAAAAAAGACATTCTGTTTATTTTATTTCAATTGTCTTT
>JZKD02S0358003.1:264411-274495 GCA_000966675.3 Picea glauca | reverse complement strand
TATGGACTGCTGGATGTAATGGAATTTACATTTGCCGACTTTGTAGGTTGAAATAATACTGGGAAAATCTGAGCAGTTTAATGATTTGATGGCTGCTGCTGCTGAAGAGAGGGAAATTGCGGCTGATGTGGATGACCACAGTTAGCAGTTTCCTTGCACCTATTTTGTTCTTTTATAATTTGTGACATTTTCAGCAGGTTGTTCCCATTGATTTTGTCAAAATTCAGTAACTGGAGAGTGACTTTTAAGTTTTTAGGTAATTTGAACATAGAATGCTTCGCACTTGAAGATGTGAAGGATTAGTTTTTTGGTGGTTACAATTCTTTTATTGAAGTGTTGCTTTGGGAATATTATGTTGCTTTACAAGCTGGCTTGGATTCATAAAGTTATATTATGCTTGGGAGTGAGTAACGAGGATCCTGTATCTTTTGAGGCTTCTATGTTTGGATTAGTATAGCAAGACCAATCTCCAAGAAAGTTCTTTTAACAGATTTATCTCCAAACAAAGCCACAGATTTCACTTAATTTCAACCAAATCATCCAATATGTGGCAAGAGATATACTGGGTAATTTAATTCAAATTTAATGCATAGCAGAGACTGGCCTTCACCTTGTGCTGTTAATGCTCAAATGATTGTGACAAAGTGCTCTTAATGAGGAAATGTTTGGTATGGATCTTTTGCAAAGCAAGTTTGATAAACATAACGAGGGATATGCTATTGTGTTGCACAATTAATATGCTATTCGTTTTTCATATATTGCACTTCTTATGATGGTAACTGATGTTAGTGGGATGTAGATAGGTGCCACAATACTGTCATTCCAATATATCTATGTTCCATATATGTTTCTATCTGTAGTAAAAAAACAGAAAAATTGTATTTTATATAAAACACTCACACATGTTTAAAGTTAAAAGAGTCCAAAAAACAGGACTTAAACAGTACATTCCAATAGAGAATAGTAAAAATACCCAGAGTACATGGTAAGACCACAATAAGAAAGGTGTATATATATGCTAGCACAGTATTCTAGACTTGGATATAAAAACAGAACTTAAAAACACAACTAACAAGAACATATTTTAGACTTAACAGAGAAAAAACATCATATTTGGTTGGGTGGTCATGGCTTTGGCATGAGTTTCTCTGCAGCCTCAGATTAAAAAATTTGAAGCCTTTTTTCATTGTAATTTCTAAGCAAATGTGGACTCTTTTGTTTTGAAAACCTCTCCATCCCTCCTTTCTGATTTTTAGAGATTGAGCATCAAGCAATTTCATAGAGATTTTCCAGAAGAAAATGTCCTTATCTTCCAACAGGTTCTGCAGGTTCCTCTATCTCTGATGGGCTCCTTGAAACCCACTAGAGAATAGATCTTAATGATCGTTGCAGTCTCTGTTGTCATGGGCTCTCCAAAACCCACTAAAGCACAGCAGATCTTATTTGTGATCCTTTGGTGCTTCCTTGCACAATTGCAGAGATTTTACAGAACAGAAAATAGGGCTCACTGAATGATCATTGTGCACCTGTCATTTTAGGTTCTTGATGAAACCCACCAAAGCATGGTAAAACTCATGTAATATGTGCTTTGGCTTCTTTGTGCTTGAAGTCTTGACCTCTTATTTAGGCACACATGCACACCTGTTTGATCACCTTACCTTCCTTGGGATGTTAGATGGTCCATGATATGTACCAAAGCATAGCAAATCTTCTCATTTGTAACCTTGTGCTGTGGTTTCCTTGTACTTTAAACCTAATCTCTTCTTAATTAGGCACATGCATTCGTGTGTCTATGCCTTAACTTTATTGGGATGTTGGCTCAACTTCTTTGTTTTTTAGAAAAATGGGTATTTTATATTACGTTGCAAAATGGTTGTGTGGTTTTACCCAGTCGATGTAACTACCTACAGAATCTGGGGCTCCATAATATTCAATTCTGGAGTCCTGATTCCTTAGGCAGCAAGTTACCAAGAAATACCAAAACGGTGAATGTATTGTTGCAAAATCCAATGACAAAGATACATAGAAAAACATTTTTCAAAAATGAATGCCTCAGGTGGTTATTGACAACTCCATCTTCTAGATGGCTGTGCATGGCCTCTCATGTGCCTACTACAACTGTCACGAGTGAGGAAAGCTGCTGTCTGAATTGCCTCTTTTACTTCCTCGTTCCTTATTGCCTGGTCTTGCATGCTATTGTGGGCTTCGACCTCATTGGCGAGCATGCAGATTGCTTATATGTTTTGCTGTCTCCTCTCTCGGAATGTCTGGGGAGTTGTTGGCTCCATCCAACAACTCCTTGTGGAGAGAGACAGTTTTCCCTTGGCATTTTTCCAATGCTTGCTAGCTGTTGTCAATCTTCTTGCACCCCTTCACTTCAATTTAAACAAACTAGCTAAGGGGTTTTGATTAAATCAAGTATGTCATCATTTCTCTATGCGCTGCCTCCCAAGTGTCGATTGTCTTGACTACAGAGGAAATCACCTTGCACATTCCAAGATTCCTTAGGAGAGTTGATGAATCCACCTACCTCCATGGTTTGGAAGGAGCATACCTCCTCAAGGTCCGGCTCTCCTCTAGAATTCGAAGCTTTCCTTTGGGAAGAGGCTTGTTCTTATATTGTCTCTCTTGACCTCAAGGTCCGGCTCTCCTCTAGAATTCGAAGCTTTCCTTTGGGAAGAGGCTTGTTCTTATATTGTCTCTCTTGAGTCTTAAGCAATTGTATTATGCTTTTTCTTAATCTGCCCAAAACCTAACCTCTTCAAAGGAGAGATGGGAATTTAGTGTAGGATATATTTCTGTCGATGCGGATTGATCATGGAATTACCAATGTGGAATCAATTAGTATGTTTGTTTTTGATTCAAGGGGTTTGACTTCATTATTTGTGACTTTGTCAAGACCCCTTGAAAATTGCCCGCTCCAGCGTCCCATGGATTGCCTTTGGACCCATCAAAATATAACCGGGAATGATTTTGATTTTCAATCCATTCATCACACTTTCCTCTTTAGTCTACAAGACTGGGCCTCCATTCCAGAGGATCTGGGATCTAATAGCTCATCCTCCCGTGGAACTATTTGGTCAATCTAGTTTTTTTCAGTCTCAATATTTTTTTTTTCATGATTATGCTTTCTATTGTTTGCCCCGAATGTCTCCCCAGCCAATGAAATGGTTTACATGGTTTACAGAACGATTTCCCTGGCTGAAATGTTTCTTCCTTGAAAAGAGTTTTTGTTCCTCTTTAACCAGGCTTTCTAGCCTAAGAGACGGAAAAGATTCCAGACCTTAAAAATATCCTGTTTAGATTCCATTAATTTTTAATGAATGAAGGATATAGTAAAAATAATTATTTTTCATTTTTGTGAATGCCTGAAAAGAGTTTATATTTTTGTTAGTAGAAATATAACTGATTTTTAAAAATTATTAAAATTATCAAATATGAAAATTTAATTTGCTTATTATTTATATAAGCAAGAAATAGATAGTGATGAAGAAATATTTTTGAAAAAATTCAGAACATTGTCAGAACTTTTTTAAAAATAGAAACAGTGTATTGTATTAAATATAAAAATAATATTATGGCTATCCCTGTAGCGAAGAGTATAAAGAGACTTGGATTAATGTTCAACCAGGCAAACACATCTCTTCATAAAGTCTCATGTGTACATATATACGAATTAGCCAATTAAGAAAGTGCTCAATGCATGCATAACCAAATTTCATCGCAAAGATGCATTTAAGTCAATGCTGCTGTTACTTCATCCACGTTTTTACTAGATTTGATGTTAGCAAGATTCAGGGTTAGGGGCCCTGGATATATGGAAGGGCCACACAAATTTAACCTGGAAATATGGTTGGGCCACACAAATTTAATTAAATTGGTGTTTAAAGAAAAATATTGAACCTTTTTAAGTAGTTACATTAAATTTAATTCAAAATTCTAGATGTTAAAATGTACATGCAGTTTTGTCAAAATGTCCAAATGTACATGCAATTTTGCTCCTACTAATGGGTCACCATTTATACTTAAAAACTTTCTAAATTCAAAAACTTAGCATTGCCACCAGTTGGTCAAGACTAATAGTGAATACATAGGTGTAGGATCCCCTTGCCGTGTCTTGTGATTTACGTAAAACTACATAATGACACTTTCTTTTATGACAATTTGACATTAGCATGTTATGTTGTCCAACTCAACTAAATAAACTTGTTGCAAGCCTTGCATCAACTCTATCCCGGGTCAACGATTTCATGTTCCACTTGTACTTCAGCATCGAGGTATCCCATGGTCTTAAAATTGTTAAGAAATAGAACACAAGCAAGACACAAAGAACAATGTTGGTGAAACACTTGTATGCATCTCATTGTTAAAGTTTATGCTATTATTAGGTTACTTTCAATTTACTAGATAACAATAGCATAGACAGTTTCACCGAGAGAAACACAATCACAAGAGTACACAAACATTTATCCTGAGAAACCCTCAAGGGGAAGAAAACCTAGCAAAACTTCCTTAATATAGATAGCCAATACAATGCCAAGATAATGAACCAGACAACAAAGAATATCCAACACTGAGCAACATGCCTCTCTCTCTTCCTTTTTTCGGCAATCGACAACTGCTGCTTCCTTCAAAACTTGTGCACTAGATGAGTGAGCTGAGTGTGTGTCTAAATGAGGCGTTGGCCTCTCTTATTTATACAATTCTGGCATGTGTGGAAGTGTCTCTTCACTGACAGGGCTGACTTCTTCTTCTGGGTGGTTATAACCACCTTTAATATATTCCGGGGCCTCTTTAATATATTTTGGGACTGACTTTTTATTTAGCCTATTACAATTAGGGTTTGACCAATCCACAAAAGGGGATTTGGTCATTTACAATACCCGACATGATCAATCCACAAAAGGGGATTGATCTAATCAATAATAAATGTATTTTATCTTTATCCACAAAATGGGATAAGAATCTTCTTTGTAGTTACACAATATTTTACATTCATGATATCAATATATAGTACATGTATTTCACCACCTCTATTTAAATCTCATTGACAATTTATCAGTGGATAAGGACGACAACTCATAAGAATGTGGTCTCGAACTTTGTGTTTGTCTAGGGACTCTGTGTAATATTCCCCCCTTCAATCACAAGTTTGAATAATTATATTAGTGAGACAACATGAACTAGTGTGTAAATTGGCTCCAATCTTCAATTTGAAACCTTTGAATTGAGCTTCAATGAAGATATGCTTGAAAAATTGCCAAATCTCGATGTTGAATGTTTCATTTGAAATGAACTTTCAAGGAGAGTAGAATTTTTGGAAGTGAACAATTGCCATGTCCGAACAGTTCTCCGATAATTGGTGAACAAATATGATTGCCATTTTGTTATCACTAAACAAATAGGATCACTGAAGTTCTCTATAAAATTTAGACACAATTAGGTATTGAACAACATCCCAATGAGTGGTTGAAACACAACGAGAAGATTCTAGATTGTCGAAAATCTAACTCCAACACCTAGGTACTTTGTTATTTAGTGATTTCATTACTGCAATAAGATTAACAACTCACAAAACAATATTACACTATTGAGATATTCAACTCAATATAATGCAATGAAAACATAAATAAGGAAACCAACTCAAACACACATGAACACCAAATTTTTTGGTAAATACTCTTGGTAAAACCCCAGAGGGAAAACTAGTGCTGAGAATGATTTTATTATGCCAAAATCAGGGCTCTCGTAGCAAGGAGATTTACTTTTAATATGCTAAGTACTTTTAATACGTTTCATAAATAACTTAACTAATTATTGTTAAATATGGTAGCATCGACAATCATTCTCCAATGAGAGGCCATATGGGCCACCCTGAGGCTAGCCAGGGAGATTTGGAGAATCAACCAGTCTTGTGAGGTATTGAAAAAAACCAGGGGGAACGTACAACTTCTGTGATTCAAACCAAAAGTCAGGACGAACAAGATGCTATGTGTGTCTAATGCGAAAGTCAGGGGGAATGTACAACCTTTATGAGCATAAAAAGTCTAGTGCAAAAGTCTGGGGGAATGTACAACCTCTGTGAGCATAGAAAGTCTAGTGCAAAAGTCAGGGGGAACATACAACCTTTGTGAGCATAGACAGACTTAGTGCAAAAGTCAGGGGGAACGTACAACCTCTGTGAGCCTAGTCAAGCCTTGTGAGCCATGAACAAAAGTCAAGGCATCTAGCAAAATTTAGGTTGAATATAAAATTCCTATGAGCTAGAAACAAACGATATTCCTAATATTGCAAATGATATAAATG
Organism: Picea glauca; assembly: GCA_000966675.3. NCBI lineage: Eukaryota > Viridiplantae > Streptophyta > Pinopsida > Pinales > Pinaceae > Picea > Picea glauca. The sequence goes on along the minus strand of JZKD02S0358003.1, from coordinate 268,189 downwards.
TATTGATCTAGTGCGTTGGCACGTGTAACATTATCCACCATGAAGAGAATTCCAAATTGCCTTGTAAAGAATAGAGTTGTAACTGAAGTCTCAAGTCTAGTTCTATTTTAGAACTAAGTGTAATGTCGAGTTGTAACGGAAGTCTTAAGTCTAGTTCTATTTTAGAACTAAAGTGTAATGTTGAGTTGTAACTAAAGTGTTAAGTCTAGTTCTATTTTCAAACTAAAGTGTAATGCTGAGTTGCAACTGAAGTCTTAAGTCTAGTTCTATTTTCAAACTAAAGTTTAATGTTGAGTTGTAACTAAAGTCTCAAGTCTAGTTCTATTTTCGAACTAAAGTATACCAATCTCAAGTCTAGTTCTATTTTTGAACTAAAGTGTAATGCCGAGTTATAACTGAAGTCTCAAGTCTAGTTTTATTTTTGAACTAGAGTATACCAGTCTCAAGTCTAGTTCTAAGTTCAAACTAAAGTATGAAGTTGAGTGATGATTAAAGCATGCAAACAAGTTACTATTTCGAGCCTCTCCTCTTCAGTCTATATAAGCATAGGTCGACCCTTCTCTTCAACATAGTTTGATATGCAAGTTAAGGGTGAAGCAATAGAGGCACATATCAGTGATAAAGAGGCAGCATACCAAAGAAACATATCAGTGCTGTATATCAGCAAAAAGAGGCAACATACCAAAGAAGCATTTTAGCTCTGTATATCAACAATAGAGACAACATATTAGAGGTGTATTTCAACAAGGTTTCTTAGGTCTTTGTTAGGTTAGAGTCATCTTGGCAAGCTCTTTAAGAGCAGAACATTCATGGTGGATATTTGTAAGTGATCTTACATTATTAATGCAATAAATGAATATCATTTGTTGGGGTTTTTCTCCTTGTACATGGTTTCCTCAGGGTATATGTGTTGTTTATGTGCATGCTTACTTATCTACATAGTTATTGCTATTCGATTATGATTTGGTATTGTTGAAGTGTATTAAGATGGAATCAAAGTATTGAAGAAATAAAAGAATTAATCTGCATAAAAAATCAAGCTCATAATTTAATATGGTATCAGAGCTTAGGGTGTGTTAAACATGTTGAAGTATAGCAACAGGAACACACAGATCCAAACTATCTTGATTAAGTTTCCAGTGTGAGGTCTATGGCATCCTCCATTTCAGTCAGAGCCGAGGATAGGCTCGAAGGAGCTACCAACTTCAATGTGTGGAATCTCCGGATAACTTATATCTCGCAGGAGCATGATCTTGAGCAATATGTGACCACAATGGTGGAGGAACCCACAAATAATGCCAGATGAGCGACCTTCATGAAAATTCAAGCAAAGACCAAGCGAATCATATTTGACTCAGTCAAAGACAGTGTAATGCCTACAATGACTTTGTTAATCACTGCCAATGACTGTATGGATACCTTGGTGAATCTGTATGAGAAGCATGTTCCAAGTCATAAGAGGACACTTAAGCACAACCTTAAGTATTTGAAGATGGAGAAATGTGAATCAGTGGCATCTTTCTGTTCTAGGATAGCCCAGATCAAAGATTAGCTTTTGGTCACAGGGTGACAGTGGATGATGATGATTTAGTGTAGGCCATTTTTGACGGTCTTCCTTCTTTATGGGAGACCTTCTTATCCAGTGTAAGTGGGAGAGAGATTCAACCCACGTTTGAGAGGTTATGGCATGATTGCCTCCAAGAGGAGAGTCACACTGCTACTAGGAGCGAGCCAACGAAAGAAGAACATTCAACTTTAGCATCAAGATTCAAGGGAAAGAAGAAAGACACTTTCCAGAAAGGCTCTCAGAGGAAGCCAAACACCAAAGGTACATTCAAAGGCAATAATATTGATACATCTAAGATTAAATGCTTTAGTTGTAATAAGTTGGATCATTTTGCTAAAGATTGTTGGTTTAGAAAGAAATATCCTAGGAAAGGGAAACATCACGCCTCAATTGCTGAGGATGATGAATCCAAAAGAAATCAGAAAAGTCATTCTAAGGAGAAAGAAAATAGAAAATAATATTTCTTGGTTTCTGCCTTATCCAGTTCAGTTTTAACGAGGCCAAAAACTTGGTTAGTAGACAGTGGTGCATCGAAGCACATGACAGGGTTCAAGGAGATCCTCTTAGATTTCGAGACAAAATCTTTTGCAGAGCATGTTGAGCTTGGGGATGACAAATGTTACAAGATAGAGGGAGTTGGATCTATCTCCTTCAGATTGGAATTTGGTGCTAGACTTCATGTTGATGAAGTATTATATGTTGCAGGGCTCAAGAAGAATCTACTATTAGTTGCAACCCTTGAGAGCAAGGGATATTGGGTGATCTTCAAGGACATGAAGGCACTATTATGGGCTAAAGGTAGCCACTTAAGTACAACATAACCCATTGGAACTCGCAGTGGAGGACTGTACGTCGTGTCAGGACAGTGAGTTCAGGCATTGGTTTATGATGCGACTAGTTTTAGCGAGTTGTGGCACATAATACTTGGACATCTTCATTACAAAGATCTTCTAGATCTACATAACATGGTATGTGGCATGCCCTCTATTTCTCTTAGTAAAAATGAAATTTGCAAGGGATGCATGCTATGTAAAAATATAAAGAAAGAATTTCCTAATAGTGACAACAGAGCTCATGGAATCTTAGATCTGGTTCATTCTGATGTATGTGGTCCCATGTCATCTCCCTCACTCAGTGGTTGTTTGTATTATGTCATTTTTATTGATGATTACTCAAGAAAATGTTGGATATATTTTCTTAAAGCTAAAAGTGACACATTTGATAAATTCAAAGAGTACAAAGCCTTGATTGAAAAGCAGATAGGGAAACACATCAGAATCCTTAGAACAAACAATGGATGAGAGTTTGAAAATCTCCAGTTTGAGGATTTTTGCAAGTCAACAGGAATCAAGAGACGATTGACCGTGCCATATAACCCTCAGCAAAATGGAGTTGCTAAGAGGAAAAACATGACAATTTGTGAGGTAGTGAAAGCAATGATGTTTGACCAGGGTTTGCCAAATTCTTTATGGGCAGAAGCTACCTCTACTGCCATGTATATTCAGAATATGTGTCCACATGCTATCTTAAAGGACAAGACCCCTGAAGAGGTCTTCTCAAGGATCAAACCTGAAGTAGAGTATCTAAGGATATTGGGTGTCCTGTGTATATTCATGTCCTTAGGGAAAAGAGGACAAAGATGGAACCCTCGGGCAAGAAAGGGGTTTTTGTGGGGTATAGTGAGAACTCCAAGGCTTACAAGATTTATGTACCAGGTCAGGGAAATAGAGGTAAGCAAAGATGTGACTTTCCATGAGGAAGCCACATTTAAGAAATCCAGAGAGCTTCATCAGTAATCAGAAGTAGTTCAGCCAGCTTCACCCTCTTCTGAAAATGAAGAGTCAGATGATTAGAGGGAGGAACCTCGTGAAGGGCCAAGTAATGAGCCCCTAGAACCTGCTGAAGTGTTAGAAAGAACTCTTGAAGAACCTCCAACCAAAAGGAAGCCAGGGTGGTTTAAAGAAACAATGCAGGAAGCAAAAATGATAACTACTACCAAAGGAACTTTTAGGGAAAGTAAGAGGCCTCCTAGGTTTGGAGGCTGTGTTGCAATGATGAACAATATTAGTGATGCCAAATGTTGGTTGTGGAGCCTAATTATCTTCCTGATTTAGAGGTCTTTTACTTTCAGCTGTGTTTATACCCCATGAAGTATTTACACCCTAGAAGTATGTACACTCTTCCACGTGGGGGAGTGCAGAGGGGGGGTAC
>JZKD02S0358003.1:243257-257660 GCA_000966675.3 Picea glauca | reverse complement strand
ACAAACGATATTCCTAATATTGTAAATGATATAAATGTATTGATCTAGTGCATTGGCACGTGTAACATATCCACCATGAAGAGAATTTTGAATGGCCCTGTAAAGAGTCGTGTTGTAACTGAAGTCTCAAGTCTAGTTCTATTTTAGAACTAAAGTGTAATGCCGAGTTGTAACGAAAGTCTTAAGTCTAGTTCTATTTTAGAACTAAAGTGTAATGCTGAGTTGTAACTGAAGTCTCAAGTCTAGTTCTATTTTCAAACTAAATTGTAATGCTGAGTTGCAACTGAAGTCTTAAGTCTAGTTCTATTTTCGAACTAAAGTGTAATGCTGAGTTGTAACTGAAGTCTCAAGTCTAGTTTTATTTTCGAACTAAAGTATACCAGTCTCAAGTCTAGTTCTATTTTCTAACTAAAGTGTAATGCTGAGTTGTAACTGAAGTCTCAAGTCTAGTTCTATTTTTGAACTAGAGTATACCAGTCTCAAGTCTAGTTCTAAGTTTGAACTTAAGTATGAAGCTGAGTTATGATTAAAGCATGCAAACAAGTTACTATTTCGAGCCTCTCCTCTTCAACCTATATAAGCAGAGGTCGACCCCTCTCTTCAACACAGTTTGATATGCATGTTAAGGGTGAAGCAATAGAGGTGCATATCAGTGATAAAGAGGCAACATACCAAAGAAGCATATCAACGCTATATCTCAGCAAAAAGAGGCAGCATACCAAATAATCATTTCAGTGTTGTATATCAACAATAGAGGCAACATATGAGATGTGTATTTCAACAAGGTTTCTTAGGTCTTTGTCAGGTCAGAGTCATCTTGGCAAGCTCTTTAAGAGAAAAACATTCACGGTGGATATTTGTAAGTGATATTACATTATTAATGCAATAAAGGAATATCGTTTGTTGGGGTTTTTCTCCCTATACAAGGTTTCCCCAGGGTATATGTGTTGTTGATGTGCATGCTTACTTATCTACATAATTATTGCTATTCGGTTATGATTTGGTATTGTTGAAGTGTATTAAGCTGGAATCAAAGTATTGAAAAAAATAAAAGAATTAATCCGCATAAGAAATCAAGCTCATAATTTAACAATTACATAATTGATTACTAAAATAAATTCACTTTAATAATTCCTTTAAGTAAAGTAAATCCAAGAGTATAAGGCTTTGGACGATTTCCACACATCTAGAAATATAGACCTGTGCGGAAATACCTGTCCAATGCTACCACTAACATCAACAGAGATCCATGCTAGATCTTCCCAAATATATAGATTTGATGAGATTGTTTGAATTTGATTGAATTTGGACGATTTCCACACGTCTAGACATAGACTTGTGTGGAAATACCTGTCTGATGCTACCACTAACATCAACACTCCCTCTTAGCGAGAAAGCTATTCTGCACCACTCCAAGTCTCTCTGAAGAATACAAACTTCCATTTATCCTAGGGCTTGGTTAGAATATCTACAACCTGCTCATCTGTGGAACTATACTGAAGCTTCACTACTCCTTTCTGGATCCTATCCTGAATGAAGTGATATCTAATCTCAATATGCTTGGATCTGTCATGGAATATTGGATTCTTAGAGAGTTTGATACAACTTTGATTATTGTAGTATATTACCATAGGCTCCAACTCCTAATCAAATAAACCTATAAGCAATTTACAAAGCCAAATGGCTTCACAACTAGCCATACTCACTGCCATATACTCTGCCTCTGATGAATTGAGTGCTACATAAGTATACTTCCTACCAAACCAAGTAATTACTGCTGATCCCAAGCCGAAGCAACACCTTGAGGTGCTCTTTCTTTCCACTGAATTGCTTTCCCAATCCAAGTCTGTATATCCTTGCAACTCTACTCCATCTACTCCAAGATATCCCAATCCATACTCCACTGTACCTCTCAAGTACCTGAGCACATGCTTTGCTGCGATCCAATGTTCATGCCTTGGCTCTACCATCAACTGACTCAAGGTGTTCACAACAAAACACATATCTACTCTGGCGTTGAACAAATACATCAGGGACCCTACCAGTTGCCTGTATATCCTGGGATCCATCAACTCTGAATCTAAAGTGTCAATCTTCTTTAAATTGGTAATCATAGGTGTAGCCATCGATTTACAATCTTCCATCCTAAATCTCTTCAAGATCTCTATTGCATACTTCCCTTGTCCAAGGAAGATCTCTCCCGATACCTGCCATACCTCTAACCCCAAGAAATAATGCATCAAGCCAATGCCCTTCATCTTGAACTCACTAGCCAAATTTGGTTTGCACCATGCAATAAGCTCCTCTGAACCTGTAAGAAATATATCATCAACGTACAAAACCAAGATGAGAGGATCCTCTCCAACAATCATGAAGTACAAGTTAGGATCCACCTCACTTTTGGTAAAGCCCATACTCTGCAAGTATCCATCAATCCTAGAATACCGCGCCCTAGGTGCCTGTTTGAGTCCATACAAGGCTTTCTTAAGCCTACACACATGATACCCCCTCCAATGTACCTCAAAGCCCTAAGGTTTCTCTATGTATATTTCCTCCTCAATGGTCATGTTGAGGAAGGTTGTTTTCACATTCATCTGATGTATCCTCCACTTCATAATTGAAGCAATAGAAATAACAACTCGAATAGAAGCATACCTGGCCATTGAAGAAAAAGTCTCCTTGTAGTCTACTCCCTCTTTCTGGGAGAACCCTCTCGCCACAAACCTCACCTTGAACTTCTCTATGCTACCATATACAACATGTTTGATATTCTAGAGCCACCTAGAACTCACAACTAACTTCCCCTCTAGTATCCTTACTATGTCCCAAACATCATTCCTCATAATAGAGGTGTACTCCTCTACCATGGAATCTCACCATATCTGCTGATTTGCTTCTAACTCAAAATTGAAAGGCTCATAATCAATGATGCTACTTATAAGTGCTATATAGTTTGGAAACTTCTTTGGAGGCTTGCGCTCTCTGACCACACTCCTAGGAGCCTCACCAACATCCCTCAATGTCTATACTAGCCACCTGGGTCTCCTGACAGGGATGGAATGTTAGTTTTTTTTTTTTTTTTTTATCTCGGGAGGTACTTCACATGTTTGTCTTGTATGCGGAAATAACATTGTACCTACACTACTAGACACTTGACTTTGTAATGGGTTTTTACAAAGTTGTGATAAATTGGTTCTTTTATGTAAGTGACTTTTTAATGAAGTGTACCTTCTAATATTAAAGTGACTTTATTTCATAAAGTGCACTTATGTTATAAAGTGAAAATGTACTTAAATATTTTAAACTGATTTATTTCGGAGGGAATGAATCATGACCCTTGATCTTGTAAATGCAAGATTAGATCTTGGCCATTAGATCTTGGGTTGGAGAAGGTGAAGGGTCACTTTTAGATTATAAGAGAATCCATTGGGTAGTGTACAAGACACAATGAGAAGGAGATTGAGAGAGATTTATGAGATAACTTGAGAGAAGAAAGTTAGGGCAGCAAGGAGGGCACATTTCCCAAGATAGATTGGGCATAAATCCCAAGAAAATATTTATGTGTGAGAGTGCTGTATTTATTGCTGTTGTTGGAGGTCATACTATATGGATCAATACAGTCCGTACAACAAAGGAAAGAGGGCACGACAATCGAGGCAAGTGTGGCACAATTTTCAAAGATGTTTTGGAGGGTTTTTCTTACTGCAACAGGGTCGTACAATAGACTATGGGCACATTTTCCAAGGTGCTAATTTATGGGTAGGTCGTACAATAGTTTGAATTTGGCATGTTTTCCAAGGTAGAATTTTGTGGGGGTAGTTTTTGTGTGTTGTAAGTGGATTTCTCTTGCTGGGGATTATATTTTATTGGGTTTCCCCACATTGGGGTTTTCCCTAGCATTGCCTAAATTTCTGAGTATTTCATGGTTGAATGATTGTTGTTCATTGTGTTTATTCAGCTGCAAAAGTACTTAGCAATGCGTATTTCTGCTTATGGTATTTTCTGAGTGTTTTTATATGTTTTAGATTTCATTTAATAGAGTTATATATAGGTTGTTAAGTGTATGAAATAACTTAGTACTTATTGATTTTGTCATTTTAAACTTTTACATGGTATCAAAGCTTGGTCTTTGAGTGACAACGAACAGTGAGATATTTGGGCAAGTTTGAAGGGGCGAAATCTGTTTTTTTTTTTTTTTTTTTTGAATAGTGACAAGGAATATGGCTGCATGCTTTAGATTTGGGGATCAGTTGGATGGAATTTCCAACTATTTGAAGTGGAAGGTATGGATGTCAACTGTTCTCTAGGAGAACAAGATTTGGAACTATGTCAGTTATGTTGTTATGGCTCCCACAACAGATCTTGTTGCTTTGGATTTGCATGAATTTAAGGAGGCCAAAGCTTAAGAGGATAATTCTGGATGGTGTGAATGACCCTCTCATTCCACATCTATCTGAGAAGAAGACAACTTTTGAGATGTGGGAAAAATTGAAGAATTTATTTGAGGCTCAGAATGCTAATCGATAGATTTCCTTGAAAGATAAGCTGCATGACTCAAATATGGCTAAGTGTGAGGATGTTGCATCCTATATTACTCGGCTAGCCCAAGTTAAGGATGAGTTAGCTGTAGTAGGATAGATCATCTCATAAGCCGAGTTGGGGAGGATAGCCTTGAAAGTCTTCACAACGGAATGAGATGTATTTGTGAAGTGTGTGGTGGGTCGAGAAAATTTTCTAGATTGGAGCAGGTTGTGGGACGAATTCACTCAGGAGGATATCTGGATGGGGTCTCATAGCAGAGGTTAGAAAGAAGACATAGATGAGGAGAATGTTTCTCTTGTTGCAAAGAGAAAGAAGAAAGGAAATTTCAGGAGGGACTTGAGTAAAGTTAGATGTTACTGTTGTAACTAGTTGGGGAACCTTGCTTCTCAGTGTCCTGAGAAGAAGAAGAAGGGGAAGAAACATGAGGGGCCTGATACAACTGCTACAACATCCATGGAGGACTTTTCTTCCAAGTTTGATAATGAGTTTTATTTGGTTACTCTACTATCCATTATGGGTAGTGGAGGATTTGGGGGTGATAATAGATGGATTGTTGACAGTGGATCCTCTGGTCACATGACGAGAATTTGACGAGTATTCCTTATTATCATAGAGACAGGTCCTGACCGGATGGTGGTGAGTGAAGGTGGTATGGCACGAGCTGTACGTGGATTTGGAAGGGTTTGATTTCGACTCAAGTATGAAGCATTCCTGGAGCTTGATGGAGTTATTTTTGTTCCATAGTTGAGGGTTAAATTGCTCTTAGTCTCAACCTTGGAGGATGTTGGATATTGTACATTGTTCAAGAGGGGACAAATATTTATCTACAGAGAGGGAGTGGACTCGGTGGAACCACAACTAATTGATGATCGGGTGGATAGGTTTTACATGTTGTGAGAACAACCTTCAGGATATGATTCAACGTCGGATGAGGAGGAGGGGTCTCTTGAGACTGCAGTGAGCCCAAGGATTCAGTCTTGCATTCTGAGAGAATAGAGGGAGTCTCTTCTGAGCATCGACAAGAGGATCAACTGGTGTGATCGAACCGATGCTCAGGGTGGAGTGGATTCTCCTAGGAGCTCAAGCTTCATAATAACTGTCAGGCTAATGTCTTTTGGTTCGAGTTCTGTGCAGGTGTTGAGGATGGCTCAAGGTTCAGAGGGACCTTCTACTGCAAACAATGTGATGGCACTAGATGATGGTGATGGCAACAAGTACATCCGTCGCTAAGAGCGAGTGTTATATTTTTAGCTCGGGAGGTACTCCTCATGTTTGTCTTGTATGCAGAAATAACCATGTACCTACACTACTAGACACTTGACTTTGTAATGGGTTTTTATAAAATTGTGATAAATTGGTTCTTTTAGGTAAGTGACTTTTTAATGAAGTGTACCTTCTAATATTAAAGTGACTTTATTTCATAAAGTGCACTTATGTTATAAAGTGAAAATGTACTTTAATATTTTAAAGTGATTTATTTTGGAGGGAATGAATGATGACCCTTGATCTTGTAAAGACAAGATTAGATCTTGGCCATTAGATCTAGGGTTGGAGAAGGTGAAGGGTCTCTTTTAGATTATAAGAGAATGCATTGGGTAGTGTGAAAGACACAATGAGAAGGAGATTGAGAGAGATTTCTGAGATAGCTTGAGAAAGGAAAGTTAGGGCAACAAGGAGGGCACTTTTCCAAAGAGAGATTGGGGACAAATCCCAAGAGAATATTTCTGTGTGAGGGTGCTGTATTTATTGCTGCTATTGGAGGTCGTACTGTACGGATCCATACAACAAGGGAAGGACAACACAAAAATCGAGGCAAGTGTGGCATGATTTTCGAGGCTATTTTGGAGGGTTTTTCTTGCTGCAACAGGGCCATACATATTTGGCCGTACGAAATACTGTGGGCACACTTTCCAAGGTGCTGATTTTTGGGTAGGCCATACAATAGTATGAATTGGACACGTTTTCCAAGGAAAAATTTTGTGGGGCCAATTCTTGTGTGCTATAAGTGGATTTATCTTGTCGGGAATTGTATTGTTGCTACTGATATGTACTTTCCTGAAGCTATATAAATCTCTCTCTCTCTCATTGGGTTTCCCCACAGTGGGGTTTTCCCAGGCATTGCCTAAATTTTCGAGTATTTCATGGTTGAATGATTGCTATTCATTGTGTTTATTCCGTTGCAAGAGTACTTAACAATGTGTATTTCTGCTTATGGTATTTTCTAAGTGTGGTTATACATTTTAGATTTCATTTAAGATAATTATCTCTAGGTTGCTAAGTGTATGACATAACTTAGTACTTGCCGATTTTGTCATTTTAAACTCCTACATGGAAGGGGCTAACTCCTCTTCACCTGAAGTATGAACTGCAAAATACTGCTCATCCTTCAGAGCCTACTATTCCTTGTCCTCTGTCACTGTTGATGACTCCTGAGTACTCCTAGATGCTAAGTTAACCTCGAACTTCACATCTCTGCTCACAACTATCTTCCTCTACGTTGGAATGAAGATCCTGTAAGCCTTTGAGGTCTCACTATACCCCACAAATATACCCTTCTGTCCTGAAGGCTCCAACTTCGTCCTCTTCTCCATTTGCACATGGATGTAAACTAGACAACCAAAGATCCTCAAATTTTATATCTTTGGCTTCACCCCTAAGAATGCCTCTTCTGGAGTCTTGTCCCCGAATATCCTGTGAGGACTTCTGTTCTGCACATACACCACCATATTACATGCCTCTGCCCACAAAAACATAGGCAACTTCTGATCATGTATCATAGCCTTGGAAAAATTAATGATGGACCGATTCTTTCTCTCTGCAACTCCATTCTATTAAGGGTTGCTTGAGACTATCAACTCCCTCTTGATCCCTGCCTCCTTGCATAAATCCTTGAAGTCATTGGAGGTGTACTCTCCTCCATTATCCAACCTCAAGACCTTAATCTTCATCCCTTTATGGTTCTCTACTTGAGCCCTGAACTCTCTGAACCGACTGAAGACCTCATCCTTGGTCTTCATAAAGAAGATTAGGTTTTCCTGGAAAAATGATCAATAAACGTCACATAGTATAATGATCCCTGTAATGATTCTACTGACATCGACCCACTCAGATATGAATGGATAATATTCAAGATTCGTTTGGACCTACTCTTGGTGCTTGAAAAAGCAGCCTTGAAATTATTTCCATGTGCACACTCTCTACACACTCCCTGCTACTCAATATTGAACTCTGGAAGACTTGCAACAATCTCCCTTAGAATTGACAATGCTCTGTAGTGTAGGTGTCCCAACCTCCTGTGCCACAACTCACATAGGTTGTCATTGTTGTGTAGCAAATCCTGAACATGATTTCCATGCAACCTATATAGAGTGCCCTCTCTAACCCCAATCACCACTGCATTGTCCAGGCTAGATTTGTTTGGATGTATGATTACCTTCCCACTCTAGAAAGTGACGACAAAACCCTTGTCCTCCATAGCTGAGACTAAAAGCAATTTTTTCTTCAAACCTTGTATGTAAAATAGACTATGGACATCTAATGAACCTCCTGACTCAAGCTGAACCACAATTGTTCCATCTTCCTTAATCACATACCTAACATCATCACCAAGCTCCACATGAACCCTTGAGTCCTCCGTCAGACTGATAAATAGATCCCGTGCCTTTTTCATATGACGAGATGCACCACTATCCAAGAACCAAGCACTCCTTGTTGTTGCACTAGTAGAAATGAAAGAAATCATTGAGTAATCCTTCTCAAACTTTTATGCAAACTCATCAAGCTGAGTCTCTGTTGATGATGCTGTCTACGTCTTCTCATTACCCTTCTTCTTCTTCTCTGGACACTGAGATGCATAATTCTTATTCTTATGGCAAGAGAAACACTTGATTTTACTCAAGTCCTTCTTCCCTAGCTATGATGATCCTCCATCACTGTTACCCTTCTTACTAGAACTCTTTCCTTTTCCCTTCCTTGTCTTACTAACAAGGGCCAAGTTCTCTTCACTACCTCCTTGCTTGCTGCCTTTGGACTCTTCCTGAGTCTCTTCCTGGATGCAATCATCCCAAAGTCTCTATCAATTTGGGATATTCTCTTGAGAACGAACTCCTTCGACAAATGGTTCGCATGACTTGTAAATTCCATTCAATGCCACATTAACGAGATTTGCATCCTATGTTTTCTCCCCTATAGTTGGAAGTTCATCACACACCTATGTGATCCTCATGAGATAACTGCTAACATCATCTAATACAGACATATGAACTGATCCGAGTTTATTCCTTAAGGTCATCTTCCTATTCATGTTCTTTCTTTGAAATAAACTTACCAAGGCATCAAACATCTCTTTGGCCATCTTCTTTTCATTTAGATGAGGGATCAGATGATCCTTCACATAATATAGGAGGATTTTTTATACTTTGATCTCCTTCTTGTTGTGAGCATCTAAAGCTGTCGGATTTGTCGGTGGAGTAAATGCTTTATCCACTAACTCCCAAAGGTCATACTCCTTCAATGCCAAAGTAAGTCTTGCTTTTCAAGATAGGAAGTTGGATGCTCCATCCAATCTGTCTTCAACTCTCAACGATGCTGTTTCCATCCTTAAGACCTGATAAACTGCCCTGGAAATAACCTGCTGCTGGAAAACTGCTCTTTTTCTAATTTAGCTTCCCTTTAGAGCATAAGCTCTGATACCATGTCGAAAATATAACTCCAACACCTAGGTGCTTTTTTATGTAGTGATTTCCTTACTGCAATCAGATTAACAACTGACAAAACAATAATACACTATTGAAATATTCAACTCTATATAATGCAGCGGAAGCATTAACAAGGAAACCAAATCAAGCACACATGGGCACCATAATTTTTGGGTAAATACCCTTGGAAAAACTCCGGAGGGAAAACTAGTGCCGAGAATGATTTTATTATGCTAAAATTAGGGCTCCCATAACATGGATAGTGTCCCACTGAGAGAAATACAACTACATACTAACTTGACAAGGTCTGACCTGTTGTACAACCAATTCTGACACACTTTTCTAGGCATCCACGACTATCTCTTCGGTGACCCGAGGATATCTGTGATCTGCCCCACTGTGACCCACATATGTCCACTACTGTCTCAACTATGACCCACAGATGTGTATGGAAAACCTGTATGGAAAGCTCCATATGCTCCAACACTCTCTTGTGGTTTTCTTCTGTTGAAACCCACTTGCGTATGCCTTTGTTCTATCTTCTCCTTGACCTGTATGATCTCTAGATGAAGGTCCTTCTTCACCTATCCAATATCTTGAATCATCGTCCTTCATGATCCAATACTCTGTGTCGACTCCATCGACACTTGTCAAGTGTCTTTCTTCTTCACCCTAGCCTTGCTTTTATAATTGTGAGTTACAATCTATTTCTAATCTCAAAAGTGATCTATGGTTGAGATTGCTTCTCACACTCACTTTTAGATTTAGATTAGGTGCTACATGCTAAGTACTTTTAGCATGTATCATAAATAACTCAATTAAGTAATTATATAATTAATTAATAAAATAAATTCACTTTAATAATTCCTTTAACTAAAGTAAATCCAAGAGTATATGGCTTTGGACGATTTCCACACATCTAGAAATATAGACTTGTGCAAAAATACTTGTCCGATGCTAACACTAAAATCAACATAGATTCCATGCCAGATCTTCCCAAATACATCGATTTTGTGAGATTGATTGAATTCGATTGAATTGTGGATATCTTGTTGAGGAGATTATTTGTTATGTTGGAATTCCTAAATGTTGATTGATAGGATTTAGAAACTTGAAGCCTGACTATCATCGTTGATATTCGAGATTGAATTTTAATTGAGATGATTTCAAAACTTGAAGCTTGAGTATATTGTTTAAATGATCCAAGCTTGAGCTTTTGGATTCTTTTGTTTTGTAATTGTTCATTATTGTATCTAGTGGTTTTGTTGGTTGACCACTAACCATGTTCTCTTGTTTAATATAGTGGTTTTGGTTGATCACTAATAATTTTCACTTGTTACCATGTATCTGATGGTTTTGGTTGACCACTAACCATTTTGATTTCATCAATGTATTCCCCCCCTTGAGGTGTAGGAGAGTGCCATTTTATTGACATACATCAATTTTTGATTTGTTAGAATGGATTCTAGTCATGCCCAAAATCATCCTCCATAACAATTGTTTGAAATCTATATTCTTTTGTGTTGGTTTAAAGAGAAACAATAAACATAGATTCACACATATATTTGTACATAAGAACAACAAATCCATGAAATATCACATTGTATTAATGCACAATAATGATATATCACTCTCTTACATCAATACAATACATGATGCCTCATTATATAGCATTCAGGTACTCATAACAAGATTTCCAATATAGAGCATTGGTACAACCATCTCCATAACTATATCCATAAATATATTAGTTGATTCCATGTGATCTCCATCCTTAACTTCTCTTAGTGTCCTCATCTTTGATCATATGTAGACTTCTAGAATAAGTCTACTTTCATTAATAATAATTTCATCATATTATAAGTATGAATTATTCCTTCATACTCCCTCGAATACTTATGATTCAATTTGAATGTCTTGATTTGTCTTCATTGATCCAGATGGATATCGGTGTCCACCCACCTATTCTATTGACTCAAAACATGAGTTTCCACCTTGACAATTTTTCTATGGTTTTTCAAGTTTTGAACTTTCGGGGCTGTTTTAAGGCCCTAAGCGACGTTTTTTGGGCATGAAAATGCCTAAATGATAGTCAAATGCATGGTCTGGGTTGAACGAAATGTGTACTCCTCATATAGACCTTTCTGACGAGGTATTGAGCACCCCAAACAAATATCACATGCAAAATTTACGCCCTCAGGAAGTTGACATATCAATTATCCCTATCAGGGCCCGCAAACCTTTTGGCGTTTCATCTTCCGGGGTCAGGGTTTTGGATTTTATTTATGTTAAAAAGGCATTTGGAGCCTCATTGTAAACATCATATTTCTACGAAAGAGTGTAGCCATCACATATTTTCTTAGAGATATGCTACCACCATTCTAGTGAGTTCATTCACTCTATATTTTTACAGTTTCTGTACATTTCTTTCATTAATAAAAAATGCGCATTACTATATCTCTATGTTTCTAGCAATATATTTGTGTATTTACTTATTATATTTCCTCCTTCATTTCATTCTAAAAATAATCCAGATCATTCATCTTCTTTTGTCTTCTTCATCTTCATCTATTTTTTCAGTTGTTGTTGTCTTCCTGTATCAACATGAGCTGCATCTTTCTTTGATAATTCTGGATCTTGAGTCAATCACTTGAACTGCATCATCTTCATATCAAGGATTTATTTAGCTTACCCTTGACCTTCCCATGGGTTTTCTATGGGTTACCCTTCAACCATTACATCATACCTAGGGTTTTCCTCGACTCACCCTTAACCGTTACAAATTCGAAGTGATTTCATCTTACCGCAAACCATTCATTACATTAAGTCATTTCTCCTAACCACAAACCAACATCTTTCATTACAAAGTGGTTTTTGGTTAAACACAAACTAGTAACAAAATACTTATGGTTCATTTGACTCAAAGAAATGACTCAATAAACTAACAAATCTTCCTAAACATGTTTAACTTTACTGTAATGACAATTGACCTTTGGATGATCAACTAACTCACAAAATTTGTAAGGGATATATTGTTGTACATTGAAAGACTTGACCCTGTAAACTCCTTTCAACATAAGAAAAACATTCTACCATTCAGGTACATCTCTCCAACCACATTCTACCTGTATGTGATGCTTCTGCTCCTGGTTTGTTGCTATTACTACTACTTGTAGACGAGTCACCTATTATCAATGTATCTGCTTTCACAAACTTAATAGTTGCATTGCTTGTTTGACCTCCATAACCTAGGATTTCATTTCTTGGCTTTATACATACGTGTATGGGCTTCTAGATACCTTGACCATTCTTTCCTAAACCTTTTCCATCATAATCTAGTTTATTCATAATTTTTGAACGAAATCCTTTTATGTACTTTTCAAAACATCCTAGTTCATCACCTTTATTAAGAGATTCATCTTTAGAAATATTATAAGGATCATCATTTGGAGTCTCAAAACAAGAAAAATACATATGTACATCAACATGATTATCATCAATCGAATAACAAGTATCACAAGAATTATCAATCTTCTGAATCAGGTCACTTATGTCACAAGAACTATCAATCTTTTGAATTAGGTCACTTGTATCACAGATTGCATCACACATTAATTTTTCTTGTTTAATCTCTTTTACTTCACATTCGAGTGCTAACAACACATTTTCCTTTCCCAATAACTCTTGCAACAACGATTCTATCAATTTATCCTTTTGATATTGAATTTTGAAAATATTATCCACAAGTTGATCTAGTGATTTCAATTTTTTTTCTAATGCGTCGATGCGTTGTGTAGAAAAATTAACAAATTCACGATAAAGGTCATTATCTCATAATCCGAATTCTGGAACTTTGTCAACTATGAAATTATTTTACTTCCGTAATTTGTCTGTTTCTTGCAAAGCATCATCAAGATCTTGTTGTAGTAGTTTAATTTCTTGATTAGTGTTTTGAAGTATTTTTCCTCTTTTGCTCATTTTAAAAACTTAATAATTCATGCTCGCTTGCCAAAGAATGAGCACAAAAAACAAAGGATGTCTGCTACAATCGATCATGCACCCATCTTTCAAATACAACAATGATAAAAATGTTGGGTAACATCGATCATGCACCTTTAATTTTAAGGTTCTTTATTGTAACTTGAAATTTAACAATTTTAATGACATTCACTAACTTTACTTTTGACTTCAATGTCAACATTGACTCTACAAAATCTTAGCTTCATTACATTCACAAGATATTTTGATCACACTTCACTTGACTTGACTAGATGCTTTACATCTACAAACTTCATTATGACTCAACTCATTACATCAACTTGTAAAAGAACCCATTACATACCAAAATTATTAGACTCAATAAATAAAAAAGAATTTTGACTTTACTCAATTGCATTTCAATTAAACCAATTTACCCATCGCTAAACTTTGGATTGAACCTTTTATTATGCAATTTTTTTGAACTTTGACCATTTAGACCATTACAAATTTCACCTTAAGACTTGTCTATTGCGAAGCTACCATCTCTCTCATACATTACACATGTTTAACTTAATTGGTTTCTTTCTTATGGTGGTATGGTGAAGGGATTTAATAATTATTTCGTATATCAAAAATAAAAATAAAAGAAGACATACCAAAATTAAGCAATTAGAAATTCATCCATTGTTCTCAAAATCACCTCCATCCAACAATTCTCAACGCCGGCCTTCAACAAATTGATGTTGTGTGTTTTTATCACCGTATGAGCTGAACACCATCCAAATGTGTTTCTACTCCATGTGTGATTTTCGTTTATAGGCTTCCAACATTTATTCTATTACATCATAGTACTCTTCTGTAGGAACATTGCAACTTTTCAATAAGTTTACAACTATTGTCTCCCCTCCAATTCTCTGACATGCTACAAGAACATAAACATTTCTTGTATAATATCGCTTTATCCGCGACACCCAAATTGCCTATATGCATAGAGGACATACACATGTCATTTTATACAAAAGATAAAACCTTGGCCATTGTCTTTGATGATTCAAGCCAAGGATCTAATAGTTGATAAGTTATTGCAATAATTGTAATTACCAATACTGTGAGCACAAAGAATGTAAAACATACATCACTAGTAACCTTCATCAATTTCTGCAGAATAACATTGGTCGAAACT
>JZKD02S0358003.1:215102-243207 GCA_000966675.3 Picea glauca | reverse complement strand
CCTTAAGACTTGTCTATTGCGAAGCTACCATCTCTCTCATACATTACACATGTTTAACTTAATTGGTTTCTTTCTTATGGTGGTATGGTGAAGGGATTTAATAATTATTTCGTATGTCAAAAATAAAAATAAAAGAAGACATACCAAAATTAAGCAATTAGAAATTCATCCATTGTTCTCAAAATCGCCTCCAGCCAACAATTCTCAATGCCAGCCTTCAACAAATTGATGTTGTGTGTTTTTATCACCTTATGAGATGAACACCATCCAAATGTGTTTCTACTCTACGTGTGAGTTTCGTTTATAGGCTTCCAACATTTATTCCATTACATCATAATACTCTTCTGTAGGAACGTTGTAACTTTTCAATAAGTTTACATCTATTGTCTCCCCTCCATTTCTCTGACATGCTACAAGAACATAAACATTTCTTGTATAATATCGCTTTATCTGCGACACCCAAATTGCCTATATGCATAGAGGACATACACATGTCATTTTATACAAAAGATAAAACCTTGGCCATTGTCTTTGATGATTCAAGCCAAGGATCTAACAGTTGATAAGTTATTGCAATAATTGTAATTACCAATACTATGAGCACAAATAATGTAAAATATACATAACTAGTAACCTCTATCAATTTCTGCACTGATACATAGAATAACATTGGTCGAAACTGTTGGAATATTCAGTAATACTGAGGGGGGGGGGGTGTGAATCAATATTACACATATTTTAACCACTTTTTTTTTACCATCTTAACTAGTCATCACATGGCCAATCATAAGCAATGTCATAAAAAAAAGACACAATACACAAATATTTTATGTGGAAACCCATTCGGGAGAAAACCACAAATCAACATCTTCTTATATCATTCAAGAGTTACATTCTTTACAGGCTTCAACCTATGAGGGACACCAATAATGTAGTAAGCACCCACTTACAACTTTTCAAGCACCAACTTGACAGGCTCCAACCTATTGAGAAGATGAGGACACCAATCCTCACTGTAAGCACCCACTTACAGTCTACAAGCACCAACTTTACAAACACCAACATGTTATGAGGATGAGGACACCAATCCTCTCTATAAGCCCCCACTTACAATCTGCAAGCACCAACTTTCCAGGCACCAACCTGTTACGAGGACACCAGCCTCTGCCTTGCACCACCCTACTACCTTGAAGTAAATAAGATAATCAAAGTTTAGTCAATTACAAACCATAATGTCCCCTTTTCATAGACTCATACTATAAATATGCAACACACACATTAAATAATTTCTTTAATTGAACATGACATATATTATCTCAAATAATATTACAGATCAATTGTTTCTGTAGTTGTCATTAATTTTGTAGCTGTGAATCTGTTTGTGTAGAAGTTGATATGTTTCTGTAGCTTCTAATGATTTTGTAGCCGTGGATCTGTTTTTGTAGCTGCTGCGCATTCTGTAACTGTAGATCTATTATTTTTGTAGCTGCTACTGTTTCTATAGCTACCACTCATTCTATAGCGGTAGATCTGTTGTTTCTGTAGCTGTCGCTCATTCTGTAGCTGTAGATATGTTCTTTCTATAGCTGTGGTTCATTCTACAACCATGAATATGTTTCTATAGCTATGCTGATTCTGCAGCCGTGGATCTGTTTATGTAGCTTCTGTTGATTTTTCAGTTGTGGATGTGTTTATGTAGCTACGCTAATTTTACAGTCGTGGATATGTTTATGTAGCCACACTAATTTTGCAGCCGTGGATCTATTTTTATATCCGCAGTTGATTATGCAGCCGTGGATATATATTTTATAGATATGCTAATTCTGCAGCCATGGATCTGTTTCTGTAGCTATGTCGATTCTATATCCATTGATCTATTTATGTAGCTACTGGTGATTCTGCTACCATGGATATGTTTTGGTAGCTATGTTAATTTCTATGTGTGACAATTAAATGTTCACATTCTCCTTACAACATAGAGGTATTACATGCTCCTCAAGACTCCCAAAACAAAATCATTCCATACCTTACAACATTGCAGAGTTACTTCATTATAGTCAAGAATAACATCTAATTAGGGAACATACATTTCATATTGCAATTTAAATTCAGAAACCCTTATGTAGTTTGATTTTCAACTCTCTGATATTCAGTATAACTACATTTTTTCTTTTGATTACTCTTGCCACTATGATATTCTCCTTCACCCTAATTTTGATAAACTCACACTACATCATCCTTCACTCACACATCCATTCTTCAATCTGATAAAGTATTTAGACTAGTTTATGTAGTGGTTTTGTTGCCCATAGAAAAATCAATAATCCCATAATATTTTTCTTGACCATGCTAATAAACCATTTTAGATTTCCTTCCATAAAAAAAATACTTGCTGTGTGAACATTCCCAAGAATAACTAATCCATTAAATATGTAAACCCATCTTGAAAAAGTCAACATGATCACTTCCTTTCCTTAGCCAACCGTTACCAATACTTCATTACTAAAATCTTGAGTTGAGTCGCTTTCTATAGCTCAACACGTGGCTATTGAAATCCTTAGTTTTTGTAGCTGAGTCACTTTATATAGCTCAACATGTAGCTATCGAAATCTCGAGTTTCTGCAACTCATTCACTTTGTATAGCTCAACACGTAGCTACCAAAAGTTCAAGTTTTTCTAGCTGAGTCACTTTTTGTAGTTCAACACATAGCTACTAACATCTCGAGTTTCTGCAACTGAATTTCTTTCAATGATTGAATGATAAATTTCCACTTGGAACCGTTGACCGCAATAATACCTCATCAATGTTTCCACCTCAATAATCACTTTGATATTAATGAAACCACTTAGTGTCACACTTGTATCCCCTTTGACATCAATGACAACACTTTGCCAACAACACTACTCACTATCAAACCTCCAACCATTTTGACATAAATGACAACAATTTCTTAACAACACTGCTCAATGTCACACCTCCAGCTAGTTTGACATCAATGACAACACTTTCTCAACAATCTCCCCCTTTGTCATTGATGGCAACCTAGTAAAACCAAAAATTTTTACTAGACTGCTCACTTGTCATAAATACTTCTGTACTCTATTGCTAAGATGCTCCCCTTGTCAGTGTACTGCTGAAACCTCATGGTTTTACTATTACTCTCCTTGTTTGACACTAATGACAAAAGGGACACTCATGCTGACTGAGTACACCTTTTGGGAAAATGGAACACTCCCCATTTGACTGTGCTACCATCTCTTGCTTTGTGAAATCCCCCCCTATATTTATGCTTCATATTCTTCTGCATAGTTCCTTTTGTTGTGTTTCTCCCCTTTAGAATGTGTTTTCTCTTGTATTTTTCTGAAGTAGCTCCCCTTGTGAATGTACTATCCTTCATTGCTGTAATTTCTAATCGTTCTCTGATTTGTAGTCACTCTTCTCTTTTGATTGTGTTTCTTCATGAAACTTTAATCAAACCTCTTGATTTTTATTCCTTGTCTTTTTCATTTCATTAGTAAAGAGAACATTCATGATCGTTTTCAACAATTTCTCATTTAGGATATCTGCTACCAACTTGTCCTTACATCCTTTTCTAAGAGAATAACTTTCTTACTCTTTGTATAATATTTTTTTATCCACAACCCAAGTATTTGTTGGCATGTTTATAGGAAGAGTGTCCTTGTCATTGATGGAAAAAACAACCGTCACGATAGAAAACAGGAAAGCAATGATGATAGCACCGGAATAATCCCTCTTTTATGAAGACAGAGCGCATTTGTGGAAGGATAGGATAAGCGAGGTAAAAGGATTGAGAATTCGAATATCTGAATACCCGACAACCGTTGGATCATTATGAAGTGGAAGGATAGGATAAGCAAAGAAGAACACATGAGAACGTTGACTTTACAAAGTCCAAAGCTGCAAAGGAATCCTGGCTGCCCATTGAGGCAGGACACATGGAGAGAGATCAACATTATGCTGATTTGCAAATTGGGAAATCAAGGATAGGAGAAGAAAAAAATTTCAAAGTCTGAGTTCGTGAAGGTGATCACAGCCATTGATCGAGGAATGTCATGAGCCATCGATCGAACAAGATCCGACATGCGAAGTCGCAAAGTCCCGATTCGCGAAGGAGAGATCTGGACCATTGGATTGAGGAATGTCGTGGACTGTTGATCTAACATGAAAAAGTTCAGAGTTCGGGAGTTTGGACTTCGAAGAGTGGAGGAGAGCTAACTCATGAGATAGAAAAACACGAAGTGGAAAAGCACCTTTTTGTGATTAGCATGTGGTAACATCAGAAACAATAAGGGAAGGAGCTAGTGTCGCTAGGCTCTACCTCAAAGATCAGGATTTGGGATAATTGAGGTGACTCGCAGCAGAATATACGATGTGTGAAGTCGCAAAGCATCTTCTTGGTTGGTGAGTGGTCACAACCAGTGGTCACATGGAGAGGAAACTTGCACCCGGTGCTATTTCACGTGGGTGAAGTTCACAAGGAGATTCTTTGCGAGGACCTCCTGTAACTGACAGAGAAGACCTCCTGTAACGTTCAGAGAAGCTCAACTATAACAGAGAAGACGAAGGGTCGCACTGCTAGAGAAGCCAAAGAATCTTAAGATAATGGCCACTTATGACGAACAAACTCATGATAACCACCAGAGAAGACAAAGAGTTGAGTGTATGATCTCGCAAAGGACTTGGCATGATAAATATATGTAGAACAGAGAAGAGAGTAAGCCTTTTTGATAGTTTTTCATGCGGGTAGAAGGAGGATGTACAAAGGATCATAAGAGTATAGAAGAGGTGCAACGGATAGAATGTAGATGGAGCACAGAGCATAAAACACAAAAGAAAAGCTGAACAGAGAGGTAGTGGTGTGCAGGAGGAGAAAGAGCGCAACATAGAAGCAGAAATATGCAGAAGTCGCAGAGCATAGAAGTTGAAGAAGAACAAAAAATAAATGGTAAGCATTGACATATCTATATTGTTGTAAGGTATTATTCAAGCAAATATTTATAATCAAGGTGGTAGGGTGGTGCTAGGGAGGACTGTGGTCCTCTGTTATTCAAGTTGGTGCTTGAATACTTAGAGTTGGTGCTTCCATCTAGTTGGTTCTAGAGAAACCTGGGAGTTGGTGCTTCCATCTAGTTGGTGCTAGAGAAACCTGGGATTCGGTGCTTCCATCTAGTTGGTGCTAGAGAAATCTGAGAGTTGGTGCTCTCTGAAAGTTGTAGCTTGCTATCAGAGGATGTAGCCTCATATTTGAGTTGGTGCTCAAAGATTGTGATGTACATGAAAGTTGGAGCTTGATTGACATCCTAAGAAGAAGAGGTTTTCTCCCTTTATGGGTTTCCTCATGAAAATTAGTCTCTCTGTGTATTCTGTGTGATTGATGAAATGTTGTATATCTATGCATGTTAATTTATTAGCAACACATTAAATAATAATATAGAAATATTCAGAAAAGAATAAGAAAATTTTCAAGATTATATATATAACTGATTCACTCCCCCCTCTCAGTTATTTTTCCAACAATTGGTATCAAAGCTGGTGCCTTTGATCAAAGGTAGATCCATAAGCTTGAACATGACTAGTCATGAATGAAGTTCAACTAATAAAGCCCTTCTGTTTGATGGAACAAACTTTTCCTTCTGTTTGAGAATATATTTAATGTCTTTGGGTGCTGATGTTTGGGATGTCGTTGAAACTGGATATGTGAAGCTTGTAGTATTGGCCTCAAAATATGATAAGCTGGAGTTTAGATTTAATGCAAAATCAATGAGTTCCATCCTCAGTGGACTTGCAGAAGCCGATTTTGTTGAAGTCATGCACTGTGATTCAACAAAAGTTATGTGGGACAAGATGATAAGTAGTTATGAAGGTAATGAAAAGGTGAAAGAAGAAAAACTTCAGACTCACAGATTGAAATTTGAGCCGTTAAAGATGGATGAAGACAAAGCTATTAGCAACTACTTCTTACGCATATAAGAACTTTTCAACACTATGAAAGGTCTAGGTGAAATGATACATGAATCTTTTCCATTCCATAAAATATTAAGATCTCTTCCTGATAGATTTAACTCAAAGGTCTCTGCTATAGAGGAAATAACTGATCTTAAAACGTTGACACTAGATCAACTTCTTGGAACTCTAACTGCTTATGAAATGAGAATCACTAAAGATAAATCCACTACAAGAGAGTCATCCTTTAAAGCAGAGAAAAACACAGACTCCGATATAGATGAGATAGATGCAAATTTTGTGAGAAGACTGACGAAAGGATCATGCAAATACAAAGGTAATCTGTCCTTCAAATGTTTCAACTATGGTAAGATAGGTCATTTTTCACCTAAGTGCCCTCACAAAAGAAAGGATCAAACATATGACGATGAAGAGAATCACAAACACAAAAATTTCTATAAAGAGAATAATTTTAAGAAGAAAAGCCTGTGTGTAAACAATGATGACGATCCTTCAGATGATGAAAACAATGACTCTTCTATTGAAAGTAAAATAAATGATCTCTTGATAATGGATTTAGAAGACCTAAACACTGAAGATACATGAAGTGAGCTCGCTGATTGTGAAGCACTAGTATATCTTGAAGGAGAACTTGTCAGTGCCGTGGAAGAGATTGATAGACTCAGAGAAAAGAAAAGAAAACAAAAATAGTTATTGCTCAGGTATGAGAAAACATGCAACGAACCATTTGAAGAAATTTCTCTATTGAAGGTTAAGTTAGAAGAAGCTAAGAATATTGAAGACATCCTAAAACAACAATTGAGGGAAGCCAAAACAAAAGGTGAAAAATTGGAAGCTGAAGTAGTGTCTGTCAGAAAATATCTAGAGAAATTTTAGGCCTTATATCATCAAAATCTGACAAGTATTAAAGCCTCAGAAGGATTAGCCACCATTCTGAATCAGTAAAGGAATCCAAATTTGAAAACTGGTTTGGTTTATGAAGAGGGATCAAGTAGTGGTCAACCAAGCAACAAAGAATCCATCAAGTTTGTCAAATCTACAACCATTGACAACAACAAACCTGCAGAAACAAAGGAAGATAATCAACTGCTAAGGAGGAGTGAAGAAAAAGGTACCAGAACTGAATCTGTAGAACAAAGAAATAATACACCCTCTACTCAAATAAATCATCAACATGGAAGAAATTGACTTGCTCAAAGAAGACAACCATTTTCCAGGTACAAAGATTTTTTCTATGGATATTGTTTTTACTATTCTAACTTTGGCCACAAAGTGGTAAATTGTTCCTTAAGATTTAGACATGAGCAATCAAGACACCCAAGGAATAAATATCTGCCACAACAAAGAATGAGATAACCAAGTAACAAACAACCACAGACTGCAAATTATGTGATGGCTGGGAAAAAGACACAGATTAATCATAACAATCATTACGATCCTTTATTCAATGAACCAGAATGTTACATCTGCCATAATTATGTACATAAAGTTGCAGAGTGTCGCCTAAAGAACTATAAGCCAGATTCAAATCACAGAGTTGAAAACGTCAAGGTTTGGAAGAAGAAAGAAGATAACCAATGTAGATTAGTGTTGTCAGCTCAAAGACAAAAGAACCCATGGTATATTGACAACGGATGCCCCAATCATATGACATGTGACAAAAGTAAGTTCCTATCACTCAAAGAAAGTAAATCAAGAAATGTGACTTTTGAAAATGATCCTCCAGAAAAGATCAGAGGTAAAGGTCTGGTAAGATTAAGTAATGGAAGAGGCAAAGATCAAGATGTATTATTTGTTGATGGATTAAAGAATAATGTTCTTAGTGTCATTCAGGTGTGTGACAAAGGATGTGAAGTCACTTTCACTTCCAAAGATTGTAAAATAAAAACAGTGAACACAGGAGAGTTGATTTCAAAAGCGGTTAGAACTGAAAACAATGTCTATGTTCCGAAGGAAGATAAGGAGGAATGTCATTTAACAAAATTTGATGAAAGTTGGTTATGGCACATAAGGCTTGGACACCTGAATTTTGATCATATTGTCAAGATGAATAATGAAGGTGATTTGAAAGATCTTCCAAGAATATCTAAGCCTCATAACTCTGTATGCGAATCCTGTCAAATGGGGAAGCTGACTTGTGCTCAATTCAAATCGAAGATTTTCACATATTCAAAGAAACCACTTCAAATTATTCATATGGATCTATGTGTACCATTGCGAAAGGAAGGAATTGGAGGAGAACATTACTTTATGCTAGTCATTGATGACTTCTCTAGATTTACATGGGTTGTCTTTCTGAGAGAAAAATATGATGTGTTTGAGAAATTCAAAACGTTTAAGGCATTAGCCGAGAATCAGAAAGGAAGGAAGTTAAAGGCAATTCACTCAGACAGGGTAGGAGAATTTTTATTAAGATATTTCAAATAATTCTATGATATACATGGAATTAAAAGAGAATATACTAATCTAGGTACTCCTCAACAAAATGGAGTTGTAGAATGCCAAAATAGATCAGTTCAATAGATGGCAAGGGATATGATGAGTGAAAGGGACATTTCACAAACCTTCTAGGTGGAAGATGTTCACACGGTTGTTCATATTCTAAACAAAGTGCATCTAAGGCCGAATAGTGATAAAACTCCATATGAGTTGTAGTTTGGTTGACTTGCATCAATCAAACACTTCGAAGTTTTTGGAAGTAAATGATACATAAAAAATAATGACGATCATCTGGAAAAATTTGATTGTAGCGCTGATGAAGGTATCTTCTTAGGATATTAAATGAACAATAAAGGATACACATACTTTAAAAAAATAATGCATAAATTAGTATATTGTCTTGATGTTCGAATTGATGAAGAAGTTCCTGTAAAATATCAACAAAGAATAAGCACCGAGTCAGATGAAGAAGATGATGAGAATAATGAAAATGAAGAAAAACAAATCTTAGAGTCATAAGAAGATGTTGAATCAGGTGGAGAAGAGACACCCAGACAAGAAGAGTCAAGAAAACAATCAACATCAAATCCTTCCTCCAGAATTACTCAAAAGAATCATCCTGCAAGTCAGATAATTGGTGAGAAAGACAAAGGTGTACAAACCAGAAGAAGGATAATCAAAGACACCGAGAAATCACATATAGCCTTCATATCCATGGCGGAACCCAAGAACTTTAATGAAGCCAGTAAAGATGTAAATTAGTTAAAATCAATGAATGAGGAACTCGATAAGATTGAAAATAATGATGCTTGGGAACTTGTTCCTAGGCCAACAAATAAAAATGTAATAGGATCCAAATGGGTCTATAAAAATAAGATGAATGAGCAAGGAAATATTGTAAGAAATAAGGCTAGATTGGTCTGCAAAGGGTATGCTCAAATAGAAGGACTGGATTTTGATGAAACATTTGTGCCTGTAGCAAGATTAGAAGCTATTAGAATGTTTTTTACCTATGCTTGTCATAAGAAGTTTAAAGTCTATCAAATAGATGTCAAGTCAACATTTCTAAATGGAGATCTAAAAGAATAAGTCTATGTGGAACAACCAGAGGGTTTCCAACTGTCAGATAACCCTGACTTTGTATGCAAGCTAAAGAAAGCCTTATATGGGTTGAAACAAGCTCCTCGTGCCTGGTATTACAGACTAGATAAGTATCTTCAAGACAAAGGGTTCAAGAGAGGAACAATTGATTGAAATCTATATACCAAAACAAAGGATAATGATTTGCTCATTGTGTTGGTGTATGTATATGACATCATCTTCAGAATTAATAATGCTTCAATGGTACAATGGTTTGCTTTTGCCATGTAGTCTGAATTTGAAATGTCTATGATAGGGGAACTGTCATTTTTTCTTGGTCTGCAAATTACTCAGAGGTCTGAAGGAATATTTCTTTCTCAGGAGAAATATCTAAGAGAAATGTTGAAAAGGTTTCAAATGGAATATTATACACCTGTGAGCACACCTATGGTCACTGGATGCAAGTTAAGCAAGGATGATGACTCACCTGATGTTGATCATAGTTCATATAGGTCTAGGATTGGCAACCTGTTGTACATCACAACATCTCGTCCAGACATAATTCATTCTATTGGAATGGTAGGAAGGTATCAGTCTACACCTAAACAGAGTCATTTGATAGCTGTCAAAAGAATATTCATATACTTGAAAGGAACAATGAACTATGGCCTATGGTATCCTAGGAATCAGAATTTTCAGTTATCAGTCTATTTAGATGTTGTTTGGGCTAACTGCATGGATGAAAGGAAAAATACGAGTGGAGGTGCATTCTTCTTAGAAGATTCTCTTGTAGCATGGTTGAGAAAGAAGCAAGGTTCCATTTCCTTATCGACTACATAAGTTGAATACATTGCAACTACCACTTGCTATACCCAAGTAATATGGATGATTTAGACACTTGCCGACTTGGAGTTAAAGTATACTACACTGATCCCAATTCATTGTGATAATACTAGTGCAAGTGATAATACTAGTGCAATCAGTGTGTCAAAGAATCCCTTATTTCACTCCAATACCAAGCATATACCCATAAAGTATCACTTCTTCAGGGAACATGTAACCAACACTATTGTTTCTTTGCATTATATTCCATCCAAAGATCAGATTGCTGATATCTTCAGTAAACCGCTTGCAAAAGCTCAATTTGAGTATCTATGCCAGAAGTTGGGCGTGAACTTGTTATTAAGTTAAAATAGTCTATCTGATCAGGGGGAGAATGCTCCTAGTATATCCAATTAGGGGGAGAGTGCTTATTGTATCTCTAATTAGGGAGAGAACAGATTCACTCTCAATTTTCTTTAACATTGATGTCAAAGGGGGAGAAAAAGGTGTTGTCTGGATGCTACAGTTGGAGGTCTAAGAAGAATAGTGCAACCTTTCAGGGTTTCCATCAATGCCAAAGGGGGAGTTTGTTGGCATGTTTATAGGAAGAGTGTGCATTTCATTGATGGAAATAACAACAACGACGATTTAAAAAAGGAAAGAAACGATGATAACACCAGAAGAAGCCCTCTTTTATGAAGACATAACACATTTGTGGAAAGATGGGATAAGCGAGGTAAAAGGACTGAGAATTGGAATATCTGAATACCCGAAAACTGTTGGATCATTCTGAAGTGGAAGGATATGATAAGCAAAGAAGAATGTAGGAGAACATTGACTTTACGAAGTCCGAAGCTGCAAAGGAATCCTGGCCTTCCATTGAGGTAGGACATGTGGTGAGATATCAACATTGTGCTGATTCACAAATTGGGAAATTAGAGATAGGAGAAGCGGAAAATCGTGAAGTCAGAGTTCATGAAGGTGATCACAACCGTTGATTGAGAAATGTCGTGGGCCGTCGATCTGACAAGATCCAACATGCAAAGTACTGATTCACGAAGGAGATATCTAGACCATTGGATCGAGGAATTTCATGGACCGTTGATCTGACACGAAAAATTTCAGAGTTCAGAAGTTCAGACTTCGAAGAGTGGAGGATAGCTAACTCGCGACATCACAAAACACAAAGTCATGAAGCGCCTTTTTTTGATTAGCATGTGGTCACAGCCAGAGGTCACATCAACGAAGAATAGGGGAAGGATCTAGCATCGCTAGGATCTACCTCAGAGATCAGGATTTGGGAGAATTGAGGTGAATCATAGTAGAATATCTGATGTGCGAAGTCATGAAGCATCTTCTTAGTTGGGGAGTGGTCATAGCCAGTGGTCACATGGAGAGGAAACTTGCACCCGGTGCTAGTTTGTGTAGGTGAAGTTTGCAAATATATTCTTTGCGAGGACCTTCTGTAACTGACAAAGAAGACCTCTTGTAAATGTCAAAGAAGCTCAACTATAACAGAGGAGACGAAGGGTTGCATTGCTAGAGAAGCCAAAGAATCTTAGGATAATGGCCACTGATGATGAATAGACTCAGGATAACCGCCAGAGAAGATGAAGAGTTGAGTGTATTATCTTGCAAAGGACTCAACATGATAAATATACGCAGAACAAAGAAGCGAGTAATCCTTTTTGATAGTTTTGCATGAGGGTAGAAGGAGGTTGTAGAGAGGATCAGAAGAGTACAGAAAAGGCACAATACATAGAATGCAGATGGAGCACAAAGCATAACAAACAAAAGAAAAGTTGAACAGAGAGGCAGTGGTGCCCAAGAGGAGAAAGAGTGCATCATAGAAGAAGAAATATGCAGAAGTCGCAGAGCATAGAAGTTGAAGAAGAACAAAGAATAAATGGTAAGCATTGACATATCTGTATTGTTGCAATGTATTATTCAAGCAAAGATTTATAATCATGGTGGAAGGGTGGTGCTAGGGAGGACTATGGTCCTCTGTTATTCAAGTCGGTGCTTGAATACTGGGAGTTGGTGCTTCCATCTAGTTGGTGCTAGAGAAACCTGGGAGTCGGTGCTTCCATCTAGTTGGTGCTAGAGAAACTTGGGAGTCGATGCTTCCATCTAGTTGGTGCTAGAGAAACATTGGAGTCGGTGCTTCCATCTAGTTGGTGCTAGAGAAGTCTGAGAGTTAGTGCTTTCTACAAGTTGTAGCTTGCTATAAAAGGTTGTAGCCTCATATTTGAGTTGGTGCTCAAAGACTGTGATATGCATGAAAGTTGGAGCTTGATTGACATCTTAAGAAGAATAGGTTTTCTCCCTTTATGGGTTTCCTCATGAAAATCAATCTCTTTGTGTATTCTGTGTGATTGATCAAATGTTGTATATATATGCATGTTAAGTTATCAACAACACATTAAATAATAATATAGAAATATTCATAAAAGATCAGGAAAAGTTTCAAGATTATATATATAACTGATTCACCCCCCCTCTCAATTATTTTTCCAATAGTATTCTTATAATATAAATTCTATCTCAAAGTTTGACTTCTTGATCTTCAAATATTTCATGCAATTTAATCATTGATTCACTTATAGAAATATGCCATATCATACCTATTTAAGATAGATTATGCAGTATTTCAATGATCATCATGGCCATTGTTGTTCCAGAGTCTGTACTTAAGGCTTAGAAGTACAGTGTGTAGGCATCTGAAAGTGAGTAAGGGGTAGAGAAGGAGGGAATGTCAACCTTAGGCAAGGGGAAGCTAGGGTTGATTTCTAGGTTGTCGTCTAGCTTCCAACTGTTCCTAGATGTTTATGTCCCATTCAATCACTGCCCACGAACGTTCCAGTTCGGCTCGGGTAGTAGCTATTTTAAGAATAATATCAAAAATATTTAAGGCAATATGTGTTTGATCTGATAGTCCGGGTTCAATATTCAACTGTCTTGGCACAGGGACAGTCATAGAGGAACAAAGAGATAAGAAAATCTCAATACTTTTTAGATGATGTCTCGATTTCGGTCGTATAAAGGAGAGTTTATAGCTCTGGTAGTGAAAATAGGGTGCAAACCAAAGGCCCTTTCCCGTAACTAAGTTATATTTTAATAAATGTGTATGAGATGTAAGAAAAATATTAAGCTGTCTATCATGTAAGGCTCCTATCAAGGGACAATCTCACTTATAAACAGAAAAAGAAAATGATAAAGAAATAACCCGACGAAGCACAAAATGTATATAGAAATATAAAATGTTCACTGGTCTTATACCTGCTGATAGTCGGTACAGAGGAAAAATGGTAAACAATATAGAAAACTAGAATTTATTCACTATAGTAGAGGTTTTACTAAATTATAGTTAAGCATTCATGAGATACATATATGAAATGAAATGAAATATGAAATACAAGGAAACAAACTCATAACACAGTCGTGACGGAATCAAGAATCTTCAGATTTTCTTTATATTAATTCTCGAGGGAGGAGAATCTCTATTACAATCGACCCAAAAAGGTCCAGCCCTTGTTCCTTCCTTCTGTTGTATATTTATACAGATTTACATATGATGGAATCTCAATCATTCCAGGATTTTCAGTTACAACAAGAAGGAGATCAACCATTTCATTTCTTTATCTCTGTATTTATTTGGTACCAGAAGCCTGCCCTCTCGTATGCTCGGTACAAGTGACACATCTTTCCACCAACCGAGATATCAACCTTGAAGTTTCCGCTTGACAATTGGCCTAAAAAATGTAACAATCTTGGACTAATTGCGGCAACCTTTCTTCCATTTGTCAGTCTAGGATGTCAATAGCGCACAATTGCACACTTCGTTTAATCATATATTTATCTATTTGAACTATGTCTGCCATAGTTACTTGTGAGATTTCAGCCGAATCTCTTTCTTCTTTTTCATTTATATCAAGTGAGAGTTTCTCCATATCCATTTGGCTCAGCGTCTCAGCATTACTCTCGCTATCAATGCCTAAAAAATTTCCATCTATGGAATCGAAAGCCTCTTCATAGGATTTCCTTATCTTCTTAGCTTGTAATTTGCCTTCTGAGATGCTGTGTTCCCATTCTTTTAACAAAATATTACCTCGGGTCTGTTCCGAAATGGAAAACTTCATAATTTTTCCCAATTCTCTATTTGCTGTAGCTATTACAGCTTCTTGAAATGCGACCTAAGTTGCTCCAACTTCTCTCTCTCTGACAGATAAGTTTTCTGATACTTGATCAATAAGCAGGCAATTTTCCTGAATCATCCCTATCTTGGCAAGTAAACTTCACTGGGATGCAAAAACTCTGCTTCGAATATCCATAGCCTGGGACTGGAATATCCCGATGTTTATAACTTGGCTTTCAGCTAACTCTGATCTAACCTGTAGCTTCTCAATCAAGTCTTTTTGCTGGCCCACCTGTATCTGACTGGTCTAAGTTACCAGCTTTGCTTGTTCAAGCTTAGCTTTGAGCAGCTCAATTTCCTTTTTGTCGACCATTCTTGCTTGTTCTATTCCTATGCTTTCCTGGTCCTGGGTAGCCTCCTCTACTGTGGCTAGTCTAGCTTCTAAGGTTTTGATGAGGTGATTTTTTCGTTTCTGCTAATTTTTGAAAACCCCGACTGAAAATTGGTTTGCCGTAGCATACGCCCCTATTATCTCAGCTATTTCTGTTGCAAACTCTTTTTTATTCTTGTCTTTCCCATCGGTCAACACCTTGAACTTCATGGCTATTGATCCCTCTTCTTGATAGAATTCTCTTTTTACCACCGCTTTTCTCTTTTTATCAAAAAAGAACTCATTTGGAGGGAGCTCTTCCATCCTTATAGGTCTCAATTCTTCGTTGAAAATCCACCCTGCATCTATGTTCCCTTGAATTGAATGTAAGGGAGTAATGGAGGTGATGGGATCTCAAATTTGCTTAGCTAACTAGCCAGGAGTGGTAACTGGAATCTTCTTTATTTGTGGATCGAGAGTTTTTATTTCCGGTTTCAGACTCTTAGTTTGCTCCTCCCTGTCCTGGTGTTCTTCTTTTCTAGGTACTGAATCTTTTGAGCCTTCGGCTCCCTTTTGCTACACCTCTACTGTTATTGGATTTTCACCCCACAATACTGGGGGAAGACAACTCCACTGATGTTCTTGGAATTTCAAAACATCAACCCTTTCTTCAGGAGCAAGGGCTTGTATCCAAGCCAAAACCTCGGCATAAGATCTCGTGCCTTGGAAAATGTCATCCGAGGGTGAATTTTCATGCTCAAACCTTTTAAGCCTGCAATTGGCTAAGGGGTTACTTATGACCCTCTGCGGATCGTGATTTTTGAATTCGACATGAACCAATTTCAGGTCCTCCAGGGCTGCTGCCTCAGCTTTAGCATGCCCGAAATCTAACAAAGAATAAGAACTTAGATGCATAGGAAAAGGTGGCCATACCTTCCTAGAATATCCCTTAAGCTCCTTTCTTACACCACCGTTTATGGTTTGTCTGGCAACCTCACGACAAGCCAGCCTATCAGGTATGAATAATGGTAAGGCATTCGGAGGAACATAAGCGTCGAAAACCCTGAGATATGAAAATTATGCTTCCACATACCAGTCGACTATACTGCTCAAATTTACCACGATACTGTCTTAGATCTTGGGTGGCAGGTGGTCGAAGATAGTGACATGCAGTGGTACCATCACCTAGTTAAAAATTTCATACACAAAATCTAAGGCTTTGTCTTCCCACAACTTTGAATGGTAGACGTGGATGGGTTGAGGCTCCGATGGAGTCCAACTCCAACTCATCAAGGGAAAAGGTGTGAGAAAACACACGGTGTCCATGATATACGCGAACATAAAGAATGAAGCAATCTTTCCACTCTCCCTCTACTCTCGATACTCTGTAACTCGACTGGTCAAACTATCAGACAACATTTTGTCCCAGTCGAAGGAACAACCTTCGATGACTATGTGAATTAGAGGCACCCACTAAAGGAAAAAATGTGTGGTGTCCTCTCTACCATATAATTTGCAGGTCATCATAGTAATATATTTAAATTGTGGTTCCAGAGAGGCTATTAAATATATACCGTTACTGTCTGCCCTGAAATTCACAGGGTGTGAAACCTAATCTTTGATTAAACTAGACATAGTCTTGTCGTATTGCACACATTCCTTCTGTTTAAAATTTTCCAGAAATTTGGCATTGTAAAAAAAGTTCGACGCGGCTGGAAACTTGTACATAACCTGCAATTGTTCAGGTCTGAAAGTCCCAATGGTGACCCTCTGCTCGTTGATGATGGTTCTGGTTGGTATATCTACATGGTCTAATGCCCACCGGACCATATCGTAATAAGGGAGCAGACATGGCCTAGCCACCACTTTATGCATTTGAGACTGGACAATGATCTTATACTTGGTGATTAGTACATATTTTTCATTTCCACTGGAATCGTCCGAAATATCTACCAATTCAGATTGTAGAACCTCAAGAATATGTGACCAGGTCCTGATAGAGTCGACGCTTCGAGGTGAAGTATCGGAAACGTTGTCTGAACCTTGTCTTGAAACCTCAATAGTGGTTTTAGAAGATTTTTGTGGGGCCATGGCGGGGGATTCTGCTTTCTCTCTCCTGTGATAACAATATGTATACATACATAAATTAGTTCTCTCTAGAAAGGTTTTCTCTGCGTAGAATAAAAATGAAACTTGTGACAACAAATAAAAGATCCATGCCTTCGACCATTTAAAGCTAGGTTGTCCTTAGGAATAGAACGGTCAAATAGTTCTTAAGTTTAGCAATAAAAACCAAATCCTTACTTGTCGATTCACCTCATTTCCAATTAATGTCTTAGATTTTGACAGTTCGTAGTGCAAGTTGGCGCAGGGAAATTTTTAAATTTCCTCGTAAACTGTGCATATTAATTTTTGTATTAGAACACTGGTAATGCTGGCTTAACTTAAATAATCGGGCCTTTTCGAATGTTAATTAATCTTTCGGCACTCGCCTCATCGTGAGTTTTCGCTTTAACCCTTTGAACCTCTAAGACCCGAGATTGCGATAATTAGCTTTGGTTAATACAAAATGTAACCAAGATTAAGTGTTTAATTAATTACGTTTTTATTTATATCATGACTTCGTGACTCAGAGCTTCGAAGGTATAGCTTTCGGGAGGCTCATATGCCGAGTTGTGAAATCGTGAGATTGCGATGATATGATTAATTAAATTGGAGGATAAAACTGGATTAAGTGTTTAATTAATCACGTTTCTATTTTTATCGCGACTTCGCGACTCGACGCTTTGAAGGTATAAATTTTGAGGGAAAATACGCTGAGTTGAGAATTCTCGAAGGAGCTTAACCATGACTAAACGTTTTACCTTTAACATTAACCCAGGTTACTTTAACAAGAATCTCACGGTTTCGACTATCGGGGTTACGACGGTAATACTTTTGGAGCTAGCAAATGCCGAGACACGAAATCTCGATGATGCTTAGTTGCCGTTTAGTGTATTATTACTCTCAGCAATGATCTGGGTAAACTTTTTCAAACTAATTCACCGTTTCACCTCTCGGGACTTGTAAACTATGTGATCTATAACTCCCAACATGCGACATCCCGAGTTTTAAAAGTAGAGACTCGATTAAACGATTCAAAATAATTATTTCATTAAGAGTATGATAACCGTCCCTACTTGCATGATGAGACCTCTGAGATTTTGGGAAACATATGTAAACCAGTTTTCGATTTCAAACCTTAAGATATGAAATTTTAAATAGACTAAAAAAAAAAAACAAAGGCGGCTCCAACATGGGCTTGAATTAGGGATCCCGTTTTCCTGCAAGATAGGAAGAGCAATAGAACACATGCCATATATTGGGTAAATGGAGTCAATGGATTTAATCCAATGAAAATTTTCTTTAGAACAGGATACCGAAGGGGAAAGGGATTTCGTCTTTTACCTTCGAAAATCTTTCAAGACTTAGATACTTTTTAAACTCAGTTGTAGTCCCTTTCACGACTTTCTCCTTCCCATTACTGAATTTAGGTCTTCATTAAGACAATCAAAACAGTTCTAGAGGACCCAACAGATCTTGTGGCTATCGGATTGCATCAAAAGAAGAAAATTATATATTTTTAATCAGGAAGCCCTGTTTGAACTTGGGATGTAGATAAGGTTTTAAAAATAATTGGTTACTAGAGTAGAGTGATATTCATGTATAACATCCTTAAATATATCTCAGATATTGCTTCACTGCCAACAAGCCTGTTTAGTACCTTGGTGAAGTTATCTAGCCCTTTTTACTGAATTTCCTTTCACCACTTCAGAATATATTTATGCATTTAAATTCTGAGACGAGGGAAATCATTTCTGAATTTCCTTTCATCATCTTTTGGACTAGATGGGGGCAATCAATTCTGAATTTCCTTTCACCACCTATCTTATAATTTTCTTTTTTAGAGCACAAAGATGGGGGCAATCAGTTTATATGAGAGCTAATATCTGTGTAATATTTTGCATTATAGGTCTGTCAACTTACTTTGATTACTCGGTACCAGCCTTTCCTTAACTTTCACAACACCTTTGTTCACAGGGAGAAAGGGAAAAATTAATTTTTTGGGGCGTTCTATTTGAGCAAGCCTCAATCCTCCAAAACTATTGAAAAACCTAGAAAAGTCAGGATCACTTAAGCCTCACTTTGTTTAGCAGGGGACAGAGGAGTTGTGAAGACTAGCTTACTTTTCACAATCTTCTTTGAAGCTCTCGAGGTTAAAACGTAATCTCTTCTCCCTACGTATGCTAAACTGGAAAGATGTTGGCTTTTCAAAGGTAAACTAGATAATAGAAAAGGATGACAGATGGAGAGCTATAAACTGAAAAACAGAGGTCCAAAAATCAAAACTGACTCTTGAAAATCTTTTTCGGGGGTGCTTTACTTTGAGTAAATTGTTTATTTCGTCTGATTCTTTCATAAATGATTAATTGTGGAAATGTTCTTTTATTTATTAGTTCAGATGATGTTGATGTATCTTATGAGGTTACCTTGGTTTTCTTTGATATCCCTTCAGAACAAGTCTTTTAGGAAGTCTTACCTTTACCTTACCATTTCATTTTCTTCTCAAACTATCAAAAATCCTTTATATCACCTGTTTAAGCCAATTTATTTTCCGATACTCGACTTTTTGTGTACCTCTCCTGCTCGTTCTGTTTGCAGCTGGAAACCTGTAAAAGGAAAATATGAAGGTTATCGAGGCTTTTTTGAAAGGTGTCGATAATTTACGAAAAGAAAAGAAAATCAAAATAACAATGCGTAATGAAATATATATACATGTGTAAAAAATTCTATATATGAAATATACAAAAATTCTCTATATATTTTTTATTTTTATTTTTTTTGGCGACTTCTTATGTCATATAATGCTTTAGGTAACGCCCGTTGACAGGGGCGTTGAGGATTTCACCGTCCAGATTTTCTAGTAGGAAATAATTTTTTCCTTCGAGAGCTGAGACTTTGAACGGCCCATACCAGAGGTGATCAAATTTACCATGTTTCGCTGTTTCTTCCCTCCTTGCATCCCACATGAAAACTAAATCACCTGGGATAAAATCTCTGTCCTTTGCCCTATGGTCGAATAATGCCTTCATGTCGTTTTGATACTTCTGCAACCTTTCATCTACTTCAACCTTGTGCTGTTGAACCTCGATTAGCTGGTTTGTCCTCCTGGTGACATGATTAGGTTCCTCTTTCTGATCTTGCCACAATTTCATCATGGGGAATGCTAAATTTATAGGTAACACCGCATCTGTCCCATATACCATCTGAAAAGGGGAAATGCCGATAGACTTTTTAGTGCCTATGCGATTCGCCCACAATGCATACTTTAAATGCACATGCCAAGAATTTTTGTTTTCATCCAACACTTTCTTAATTATATTGATCAGGATCTTGTTAGACAACTCGGCCAGTCCATTTCCTTGGGGGTAGTACGCTGTAGAATGGCCAAGAATGATATTATACTTTTGGCAGAAGCTGATCATAGCCATAGATTTGAAAGCCTGGGCATTATCTGTGACTATCTTTCGGGGGCAGCCAAATCTTGACAAGATATTGTCCTCTAAGAAATCTATTACCACCGAGTTAGTTTCCCTTTTGGTTGGAATAGATTCTACCCATTTAGTAAAGTAGTCTGTGGCAGTTAATATCCACTTGTGTTGGGTGCTAGAATGTGGGTTAATATCTCCTATAAAATCTAGCCCCCATTGTTGAAAAGGGGCTTCAGTTTTGACTGGAATTAAAGGTAGTGCCGGGAGTTTTTGTTTGCC
Source organism: Picea glauca (assembly GCA_000966675.3). Lineage (NCBI taxonomy): Eukaryota > Viridiplantae > Streptophyta > Pinopsida > Pinales > Pinaceae > Picea > Picea glauca. The sequence goes on along the minus strand of JZKD02S0358003.1, from coordinate 222,565 downwards.
TGCAAATAGCTGACAAGGGTTACAGGCTCGGACCTTGGCGTTAATGTCTGAGAAAAGTTTTGGCCAGTAATACACAACCCTCAGAATTTTGTAAGCTGTGGCCCTCCACGCGTGATGTCCTCCACACACTCCTTCTTGAAATTCACTTATAACCCTTTCTGTTTCCGATTCTACTAAGCATATTAACAAGAAGCCGAGTGGGTCTTTCCAATATAGTTGATTTTCGACAATACAATACTTAACCACATGAAGCTTTAAAGTCCTGGCTTTTGATGGTGATAGTTCACTCGGGCATTTTAGAGTCACCAGGTAGGATACTATATTTCTATACCATTCTAATGATACAAACTTCTCCTCGATCTTAATAGCATTTGTTCGTTCATCAAGTTCGTTTATGTTCATGTCTTCCTCACCTTCCTGCAGGCAGTTTATATCCAGAGCTCTGTGATTTGATTCAGCCAAAAGTTTGTCCAGGCCTTGTCCCTTTATCAGTTTAGTAGGTTTGATTTCTAGGTCAAATTCTTGAAATTTGGCAAACCATCGTCCTCTTTTCCCATCGCTGTCTGGTTGTACCAAAATATCTTTCGCAAAACTTGTAGGTACGTACGTGACTATCTTGGAGTGTAATACATATGTTCTAAATGCCCTCAGTGCTTTTACCATGGCGTACACTTGTTTTTCTATTATATCATATTTAAGCTCTGCATCTCTGAGGCTCTTGCTGAAAAAGGCGATCGACTGTTCAAAACCCTCTTCATTTTTTTGGAGGAGAACCGCAACAATCGTGTGTTCGGAGGCAAACAAGAAAATGAGAAAATCTTTTAGATAATTGGGACTTGCCAATACATGTGCCTCGGCTATGACTTTCTTAATGTGTGCGAACGATGCTTTGGCCTCTGTTGTCCACTTTACTTCGCTGTTCTTTTTCAGCGTATCTGTGATCAATCTTACAATTTCAACGAAATTTGGGATAAATCTTTGTAAAAAAAATATTTTTCCTAAGAAAGATTGAATTTCTTTTACATTTCTAGGAATGTTTATAGTGTCTATCGCTTCAACCCTCTTAGGATCAATTTTGATTCCATCCTTAGATACAATATGACCCAAAAGTTTACCTTCTTGCATGGCGAAGTGTGATTTCTTGGGATTTAAGGATAGACCAAACTTGCGACATTTTTCGAAAGTTTGTTTAAGATGTACCAAATTCTCTTCGTCGGATTTGGAGAAAACCGTTAAATCATCGAGATAGATGACTATGAAATTATCCCTTTCTTCGACGAAAATGATGTACAGAGCATGTTGGAACATGGCTCCTGCATTCATCAAACCAAAAGGCATTTTATCATACATGAACATACCCCAAGGAGTTGTAAAAGCTGTTTTTTCTTTATCTTGTTCATTCATGGCAATTTGATTATATCCAGAGAAACCGTCAATCATAGACATTCTGTTCGCCCCAACTACCCTTTCTAGCACGTGATCCATTTTAGGTAGTGGATAGTTTTCTTTAAGAGAGGACTTATTTAGATTTATGAAATCCACGCACAGTATAATTTCCCCACTCTTTTTTCTGACCGGGACCAGGTTTTCCACCCAGTCGTAATATCTCAGAGGTACTATAATTTTCGCCTCTAAAAGATTCTTCACTTCTCTCTCGACCACAAGCAATAAAATGGGGTTGATCTGCCTAAGCTTTTGTCTAAAGGGTTTGATCCCAGGCTTTAGAGGTATCTTGTGATCGATCATGGTAGTGTCGTATGTTCTTAACTCGTCGTAAGACTAGGCGAAAATGTCTTTAAATTGTCTGAGTAGGTCCTTATACTTGCCTTTTATTTCAGGGGGAAGGAGTTTAGATATCTTAACCATCCTGGACTCTTCTTTGGTTCCTATGTCATAGTCCTCAACCTATTCTAGTTGGGTTTGTAAGGTGGATTTTAGAGGTATGCCGTTTTGATCAAATAGTCTTTCTAGAGGGATCAATCCTTTCGGAATCTGGTTATTTTTTAGGACCAACATGCGATGATTTGAAATTTTGTCTTGGAAAGTTTGAGGGTCCTCCCCTTCTTGCATGATCCATATTTGGTCATTCTGATTTTCTTGATCTGTGTGAGTTTTGGAAAATTCACCTATTGCTTCAAGAAACTTCTTAATTTGTTCATCATCCTCAAGAACCCGCCAATGCTGGATATTATCTGGTATATATGGTCTGTGTCTTATCTCTATGTGATATTTCAATTTAAAGGTTGTAGGAGGAGTGAAAGTTGAAGATGATTTAGTTAATGCATCAACCTGTAAGTTTTCTATGCATGGGATGAAGTGGACATGCACAGACGAGAAAAAGTTTTCCATCAGATCCCAGACACAATTTTTGTATGATCTTAATCTGGGATGCTTGGTTTGGTATTGCCTATTTAATTGTTTGACTATCAACTCCGCATCTCCGTATACCTCTAGGTTTTTTATTTTTAGCCTTCTGGCAGCCTCTAATCCTAAGACCAAGGCTTCGTATTCACATACATTGTTAGTATAATCTATATCCCATTGTATTCTATAAGAAAAAGGGACAACAAACTTTTCTTCAGGTGCCACAAAGAGCACTCCTGCACCAACCCCTTCGCAAGATGAGGCACCATCAAAAAACATTTTCCAGATACCGGTGCTACACATATCCTCGGTCATGTAACCTGACTCTTCATGCTCTATATCGTTTTCCTCTATGCAACCATCTAAACCATCGTCAAAAGATAAGATACAATTTCCTAAATCTTGATCTGCAATGTAAATAGGGAAATTGTTCGGATTTTGAGGGTCGCTTACCGTATACGCTAACCTTGTCTCCCTGTACAACCGAGTAAATTGCCCACCAAAAATAGGAATCGTGGCGTACGTCATATCCAGTTGAAGAGAACCCCCTAGCTTGGCTCCCCATGACCTAGACAACAACAAGCCGTACTTGGGGGGAATATCAGCAATGACCACATCCATCAAGATGCTCTTAACTGGGACCTGAGCCAGGGTGACTACTAAATCCTTTATCATTCCCATACACTTAACTTTTCTTGAATCAAATGAGTAAAGATCTCCGTAAGGTCTGGTGATCTAGAGACCCAATTTGTCCATAATAATTTTAGGCATGACGTTATGTGAGGCTCCGAAGTCCAACATGCAATTATGTAGCAGTTAATCGTACACATTTAAGGTGATATAAAAGGGAGCAACAATGTCTTTGGCTCCTTCAAAATGTGGACCAAAAGTGATGTTGGGTTTATCATCTTCCAGGTTCAAAACGTGAGATTGGCTTTCTAGCTCTGAAACACCTATTACTTTGGTAATCTGTTTTCGATAAACTGGGTTTTTCGCTAACTCTACCAGAGGAATTGGTATCTTAATTTTATTTATCTCATTTTCAAAAATGAAAACTCCGCTCACCTTGTCTATTTCTCTAGTTGGGACTTCTGAATCCTTCTTTTCCAACTTATTTGTCTGGACTGCCTTATTACTCATGATCTTGGTTAAAGGTGTATTTGTATTAGCTGCTTCGTTTTCCTGTGTTTTAGTCTCAACCTTTTCTACTTCAGGTTCTTGAGTGTTTACTACTTTCGCTTTGCTGTTAGGTAACACGTTTTTTTTTGGGGTAGGCTCATAAGTTTGACCTCTTGGGAGAATTTTCTTAGGTTGAGTAGTTGAAATAGGCTTACCCATAGATCTCAAGTTATACCTAGGTTGGACCTCGGCCATTATCATACGGGTTTCTTCTTGATAACTACAAAGGTAAGGATAATCTTTTTCTTCACCCTCAATAGTCGATTGTTGAGTGTTCAGAGACTTTTTATAATCCTCTTTAGTCATATAAGGTTGTGTGCAGTCATCACCTAGGTTCGTGACATCATCATATGAATCTCTGAAATCTTGGAGATCATTTGCTCCTATAAAATTTTCGTTCTTTAGGGGAGTTTTTATTTTCTGATCTTCGTTTTTTGTCTGTCTTTGTTGATTTGGGGGATTGGGATTCTTCCTAAAATCCTTTTTGGCGAAAGAATCGACTTTGGCCTATTCTAGCTCCATTCTGGATATGTTATTTGATAGTTCCTTAATTACCCTGGCCATATCGTCTACTTTGTCATCTGTGTATCTATTTGACCCTGACAGTCCTACTTTTTCTCTAAAGCATCTAGTTTCTCGGTTTCCCGCTTCTACTTTAGCTTTTAACTTACCAGAAGCCATCATATTTGATTCAATTTCTACAACGTCATCTTGCATTCAGTTTAGAGTATCTCCCCTTCTTTCTCGTAAAAGAAGTGCAAAATCTGGTTTGAAATCCCTCGCGAAAGTTACTTTGGCTGCGGGCGGGTTGGGACGGTTTAACCTCGACTGGGATTTTGTTATAAAACTTGTTGAATATTTGAATAAACTCCATAACTGTTTCTGAATTCTTTTTTCTTAAAGACCCAAACTCGATTAAATAGTATAGGTGGTCCTTTCTTTCGCCCCATTGTCTAAGGAAAGCATCTTCCAAGGCATCATAGGACAAGATAGATCCTGCTGGTAGACTCCGAAACCAAGTTTGGACCCGACCTTCGAAGGTTTGGACTAAAAGCCTCGAATACACATCTTCATGTTCGAGACCTAGGATGTCTGTGAATTGATCAAATAAATTTATGTGTTTGGCTGCGGTCAGATCTCCTTCCCCAGTGAATTTTGGAAATTTTTTTATATAATTTTCGGGAAGGTCGTGCAAAGGAACGAGCAATACCAAAGGAGTGTACCTTGCTGCCACTTTAGCAAACACTTTGGGAGGGGGGGCAGGCCCTTGACCTCTAGCTCCTCCCCAAGGAGCACCTCCACCTCCTCCACCGATCACCCCTCCACCTCCTCCTCTGGAAATTGCCATCGTTATTAGTGGAAAGTTGTAAAGGGGGTTTTGGAATATTAAGAGTGAATCTTTACTTTCTTCGCGAGGCGAAAAATCCGAGGATAACTGGTAAGGGCTGTGAGGGCTTAGCTCTTCAGACTTGCAAGAGATGTAGTCAGGAGAACCAATGGGTGTGGAAATTGGATGTGTGAAATATTCTTCAGGACTGTGTGGGGTTGTGAAATTTAACTGAAGGTTCGACGATATATCGACAGTAGGTGAATTTTCTGCAGGACTTTTTCCTTTGTGTACTACAAAGGTTATTGGACGAGTTTCGTTTCTAAATTCGGAGCAGTTTGATGTTAGATATTTTGTATCGAAAAGAAGGCTGCGTGAAGTTGAAGGTTCAGAAGAACTCTTGGTCTTCAGTTGTGGGTATTTAAGCTGATAAACTGAAGGGGTCGGCTTAAGGGAGCCCCTTGCCTTTAAAATCTTCTCAAGATCGGTAACGGGTGTAGTCAGTTTACGATCCGGGTTTTGTCTGGTGTTCCTTCGTCTAGATGCCAGCTTATTAATTGTGGAGTCACCAAGTGAAAGATTGTAAAGCCTTTAAAAGGTGTGCACTCTTTGTTCACTATCAAAGGGTGGCACTTTCAACGAAATATGGTCATTTTCCTAGGGAAAAGATTTTTTAACTTCGGTCCCCGACAACGACGCCAGAAAGATGTTGTTCCAGAGTCTATACTTAAGGCTTAGAAGTACAGTGTCTAGGCATCCGAAAGTGAGTAAGTGGTAGAGAAGGAAGGAATGTCAACCTTCAGCAAGTGGAAGCTAGGGTTGATTTCTAGGTTGTCGTCTAGCTTCCAACTATTCTTGGATGTTTATGTCCCGTTCAATCACTACCCACAAATGTTCCAGTTCAGCCCAGGTAGTGGCTATTTTAAGAATAATGTCAAAAATATTTAAGGCAATATGTGTTTGATCTGATAGTTCGGGTTCAATATTCGGCTGTCTTATCACAGTGACAGTCATAGAGAAACAGAGAGATAAGAAAATCTCAATACTTTTTATATGCTGTCTCGATTTCGGTCGTATAAAAGAGAGTTTATAGCTCCGGTAATGAAAACAGGGTGCAAACCAAAGGCCCTTTCCCGTAACTGAGTTATATTTTAATAAATGTGTATGAGATGTAAGAAAAACATTAAGCTGTCTATCATGTAAGGTTCCTATCAAGGGAGAATCTCACTTATAAACAGAAAAAGAAAATGATAAAGAAATAACATGACGAAGCACAAAATGTATATAGAAATCTAAAATGTTCACTGGTCTTATACCTGCTGATAGCCGGTACAGAGGAAAAACGGTAAACAATATAGAAAACTAGAATTTATTCACTATAGTAGAGGTTGTACTAAATTATAGCGAAGCATTCATCAGATACATATATAAAATGAAATGAAATATGAAATACAAGGAAACAAACTCATAACACAGTCGTGACGGAATCGAGAATCTTCGGATTTGCTTTATATTAACTCTCGAGGGAGGAAAATCTCTATTACAATCGACCCAAAAAGGTCCAACCCTTGTTCCTTCCTTTTGTTGTATATTTATACAGATTTACATATGATGGAATGTAATAGCCAAATTAAATAAACAACCATTTATTTTAAACATAGCAGTAAAATTTAAGAGTTACCTTCATTTAGCACATTCACAATCAAATATATCAATAATAATAAAATTAATTAATCATAATGAAAAACAATGCATAAATTTAAATAAATACCTGAACCTGATGCTATTATCCCTCCTTTTGTCCGCAACTTGTCTCCTTGATCGCTTATGAACACTACCCAAATCCGTTCCTCCCTGCCAACTAGGTATCTCCCTAGCTCCAGGATATCAACGGATATCCTGGCCCCCCGTGCCCAAAACCCTCAGCAACTCCAGTGCACTGATAAAATCCTACTCCATAACTTCCCTCTCTCTGCAAATCCAGAGCTCCCAAAATTCATCCCCAACCTCCCGTGGAATACCCCTCTCGTCAACCTCCTTCCTCCCTTATTCCTCCTTCACCGACTCATGCCTTTTACTTCCTTACCTACTCCCCATTAATGCCCCTTATCCCTTCCTTTAATATTTTATCCTCTCGGGATTAATAGGTTATCCCTTGTTGGCTACGCAACCTTTTTATAATATATCTTATACCATTAATCTATTAAATCCATTACGCAAGTTATTAAATGTAGTTTGTAATTAAATTATTAATTAACTAATCACAATTATATGCTTTAATTAATTAATAACTCACTTAATTAATATCATTAAATCATCTTTGTTTAATTAATACATTGTTAACACAATTAATCCCCTAATTAGTTTTACTTTATAATTTCTTAAACATTTATCCAACTAGGGTCGTTACATACACCCACCCTTTAGGAAACTTCGTCCCGAAGTTAAGGTATCTTATGGTACAACGGAAAAGAGCACGGTTCACACATTCATAACAAGTAACTGGCATTATCAGTAAGTAAGTCAAGAAAGCTCATACATACTAGTGTATATGTACAAGAAATGCATGTGTAGCTAGTACATGCAAATCTCG
>JZKD02S0358003.1:177918-215092 GCA_000966675.3 Picea glauca | reverse complement strand
CTCTGCAATTGTGTGTGGCCCCTTTACTCCATATGTGAGTCAAGTCGGCAAGCTATCGTCAGCCTGCATCACCAATAATCATGTCAGAATGTCGTCATCAAATCCTCAAATCAATTAAACATCATAATAAACAAATCAACCCAAAATCACACTCACTGACTCAGTCCGGAGTCCAAGGGGGTTCTACCGATGCCTCTGCATCCTCAAGGTCAAACACCCTGCACACTCAATAAAACTGAGTCAATAGCACCTGTCTACATAAAATAATAACACATCAAGTCATCTNCCAATCACATTATAATCATATAAAAAGGTCTAACATAAAAAAGGGTCCAGATCACTTGCGAGCAAGTGTCCTCAAATAATAAGTGTTCTCAGTGCGCCAGAGCGGGATGTTACAATGGGCACCCAGGCTACCAAAAGATAATTGCAACGGTCAAAAAGAAATACTATTGGCCAATAATGAAAAAGGAGGTTGTTTATTTTATTGCTAGATGCCTTGAATGTCAAAAGGTCAAGGCTGAGCACAGACTCCCAACTAGTTTGCTACAACCTCTTCCCATTTCTGAGTGGAAATGGGAAGTTGTAACCATGGATTTCATTACTAAGCTACCTAGGACTTCTAAGCAACATGATTCTATTATGATAGTGGTGGAAAAGCTTACTAAAGTTGCCCATTTTATTAAAGTGAAATCAACTCACAAGGAAACCATCATTGCTGATATATACATGAGAGAAATTGCTAAGCTGCATGGTGTACCTAAGAAAATTGTGTCTGACAAAGATCCCAAGTTCACATCAAATTTTTGGAAAGGGTTATTCAAAGGATTTGGGACAAATTTGGACTTTAGCAGAACATATCACCCTAAGTCAGATGGACAAACAAAGAGGGTAAATCAAGTGATTGGAGATATGCTCAGGATGTATGTGATGGATAAACCATCAAGATGGGAAGACTACCTACACGTGGTAGAGTTTTCTTACAATAATGGGTATCAATCATCTTTAAATATGATTCCATTTGAGGCACTTTATGGTAGAAAGTGAAACACACCAGTGAGCTGGGATAACCCAATAGGCAAAGTCGTGGTTGGGCTAGATCCGCTCCGAGAAATGGAAGAGAATATGGTGAAGATAAGACAAAATTTAAAGGCTTCCCAAGATAGGCATAAAACCTTCACAAATAAAAGAAGAACCCATAGAGAGTTTAAAGTGGGTGACCATGTGTTCTTGAAAGTAAAAAAAGGACACAATTCCCTGAAGTTGGGAAATTGTTCTAAGCTAGAAACATGCTACTGTGGGCCATTTGAAATCCTAGAGAGGATTGGTACTGTTGCATATATGCTTGCACTTCTTGCATCCTTGTGTTTTCATAATGTTTTCCATGAATTTTTGCCTAAAAAGTACAGACCTGATGCTAATCATGTCATTGATTGGAATGTAATTCAGGTGGAGTGAAAATATGATATTTAAGTGCAACTGAAAAATCAAATAGCTCCGGAATCGAGCCATGGGGATAGTAAAGGTCCAATGGGCCTGGTACGGTCCTCAATATGCAACTTGGGAGCGTGCAGATGCTATGCAGGCAGAGTACCCACATATTTTTGAATACTTTTGAAGTTTTTGTATGCACATGTGTATATAATGCCCTAAGGATAGTGCATATATAAGGGGGATGGGAATGTAATACCCATAATCTGAACCTCAATTGTAAATGAAAATGTAAATGTACATATAGGATGGTGATCCGTTGGCACCAAGTTTTGGTTTAGTTTTGGGCACACCTGAGTAGTGCACAAGGATTGTTTACCAAAGAAAGAGCACACATATTCCATAATGTTGTGTGCACCTGAGTAAGTGCGCGTGGATTGCACATCAAGGGAAGGGTGTGCACATTCCATAGTGTTGCGTGCACCTAAGTAAGTGCGTGTGGATTTCACTTTAAGGGAAGGGTGTACACATTCCATAATGTTGCGTGCACCTGAGTAAGTGCACGAGGATTACCTTAAAGTGCACATCAGACTGAGTTATATATATATATATATATATATATATATGTGTGTGTGTGTGTGTATTTGAGGCTAGAGAGCCTGTGTGGTTATTGGGTCGATGAGCCGAGATGCAAAAAGGCCAGTGTGCCTATCCTTGTAAAATGTGATCATACTCAAATTATTAATAAAATCACATGGTTGCGTGCAAACTAATCAGACGAAAAGAGGCGAGGGGATAAAATCAACTAAAAAGGGAAAACGGGGCTAAGAGTTTATGAGAGGGGCTAATCCAATGGGGATTAAGTCAAAGGGAATATTTTATTAATATTTTTGAAAAGTATAATTTTTGGATATTTATTTATCCTAAGTTCCTGAGGGATGGAAGTGAGTCACAAAGTGGCTAAAGCTAATTTTGAATGTGACAAGTGTCCAATTATGACCATGCAAATACATGGTTGAGCCTTAGTTCATTTTGGGGCGATTCACTCATTTTCTTCATCATTCATACCATCTGAACTTCAGATTGCCATTACCTTACCTATAGGAAAAATATTTGAAAGGGGTTTCCATCTAGTAACAAGAGATTTTTCTATCGAATAGGCAGGTTTTCAGGCCCATGAGCATTCTCTCCAAGTGAGAGATGTGATATCGAAGAATGGGGTTGTTAGGCCCGTGAGCATTCTCTCCAGGTGATATATTTAGTAGGAATTATTCCTTAGTGTGCTAGGAATTAGTTATAGGGTTCTGAGACTTCCTGTCTAGCCTATTGCGGAAGCCTTGGAAGGGAAGTGGGGAAACCGAGGGACTATTGAGCAAAAAAGGGGCACACTTCCCGGGGTGGGACATGCATGTGGGAATGAGACATTGTAGGCTAGTTGCATAAGTTGGGCACCTTGGACTGAGAAATTCTGCTGATTATTAGACCTTAGCCCGATATTAGGAATCCTTTTTCCCTGGCGGAGTTTAAGTCTCAACTCGAGGGCGACCTATTGCTCAAAGTTTGTGAGCAACAAAGTTTATGGCTGGGAGGAAAATCTGAGCTCTGCACATAGTTGGTGACTCTTTATAAAAGATAAGTGGCCTTTATGTGCTTGTCTAAATTACTGTGTGCTTAATTATCTATGTATGATATGGGTTTATTTATTGTATGATGTTTCATATAATTAATTGTTGTTATTTTGTATAATTCCACTTGCACATGTAAGCATAATATTGTTATTCAATATTTGTTGTTGCACATGTAGAGTACGGAAATTATTAAGTATTCATGTTAGTTAACTTTGTAATAATGGTCACAAGGTTTCCTAGGCGAGGCTAGAATTTCCTTGCACGCAGGGAAATAATCCATGCACGCAAGATGCTGAAATCGCTATGCGCACAGGGAAGCAGTCCACACACACAAGGATAATTTTTTTTGCATGTGATGCCAGAATGGTTGCACACGTATTAGTAACCAAGTGTTCGGAGTGGTCACACACACAATAACACTTGTGTGCTCTGAATGATTGTGCACACAGTTGTATTGTGTGTTAATTCTGATGGTTATAACTAGTGTCTGAAGAGGAAAATTTGTGTGGCATGATCCAACTTGGGATTGTGCACATTACCTCATGTGTTTCTGCGTAGATTAACGTTATAGTGTAGAATATGCACACTATATTTTTGGAGTGGCATTGATCAGTAGTAAGCAAGGGATGTTACAAAGTGGTATCAAAGAATTTTTTTAAGTGTTAGTAATGGGGGACGTTGTAGATTGGTATCAGAGCTTTATTTAGTGAGTTTGCAGTAGTGGGGATGTTATTGTGTGCAATGTAAAGTTGGTGGTGTCCGCACAATTATTAGAGAGGAAAATGTGTTGTGGCCATCCTGGGTGGAAGGGGTCATTACAATGAGTGAGCCTCCATAGACTTCTAGTGGCTAATGACTGGCTGAATAAATACATATTTTTTAAACCCCAACCTCTCAACTTTTTATGTATAGAAACCAACGACTATTTGAACAGAGGAACTGTTGATGTTTGGACAACATCGGGAAGACATTTTCTTAGAATAATAATTGATAATATAATTATTGATTCTTAAATACTATATATAATAAGTAAATGATAATAATAAATAATTATTGTTTATCCAAGGGACACATCATTTCATGGATGGTCACCATATGTTCTCTATATATGGAACAATCATCATTGTAATAATATATCGATCATATCTCACATAGAAAAACAACATGGTATCATAGTGGGACTGGGCTTGACTCCTCACAGGAGGGCCCAAGAAAATGAGAGTAGACTAAAGTGCTGGGAGTGTTAAATTTATGGGGTTGTTACAATCTCTATGTACAACATATTTACTTTTTACTCCTACCTAAATTATAGAAAGAATTCCATAAATTGTGGTGGGAAGTAATTTCTAGTAAAATTGTCTAACTACATAAATATGAGGAATGTACTTCATATTTACTTCTACCTATATATATGCAAAGAATCACATGAATTATGGAGGAACAATTTAACAAAGTCAAATAGTATGTGGATGGATTATAACCAAATTAATCTTTGGGTAGTTATAGGAGGCATTCTCCAACTATTTGTAAGAAAGAAAATTGATTTTAAATTTAATTTTCAAAGAGATGTGTCTTTTTGGATCAATCTATTACTATAAAAAGACACTTGAAAGACACAACAATAGACACATATTTTTTCTCTCTCACACATGGGAAGTGATCTAAGAAAGAGACCGAAGTTTCTAAGTAGTTGAAATTTTTTGAGTTACTTAGTGATGTTCTAGAGTTTACTAAAGTAATATTGTATATCATTTGAAGTAATTACCACTTGTGGAAAATTGTGCTTGTCTAATTTAACACTAGAAAATCAACATGGTTAGCCATATGACATCGAGTATATGATGGATGTGTGTTGTTCATAGTAGAAGACATATCATTTGGAGGGTCATTATATATAGTTGTGCACAAGATAAATTGATCTTCTCTAGGAGATGTTTTTTTTTTGTTCTTGTTTCTTGTTCCGAGCAGGTTACAGATAATATTTCTGAGAAGGAGCCATAATGATGGTCACAGGAGGCAAACATGGAGGGAAATAACTTCCAACATGATATCAAGTAGAGACATTTCCAGACATGATGCTCAGAGACATGAATTCTCTAGGAGCAATGTACCTCCCAGGATGAGACCATGCCGAATAACAGAGACAGTTTTAGTGATCATGGATACAGCTAGTCAAGACTGACTGTAGCACAAATATGGTGATAGATCCAAGTAGAGGAGCCTGTACTAGATCCACAGGGAGAAGAGATTGAGTTACCACTAGAGAATGAAGAAGAGATACCTTTGGTGTTAGAGGGAGCAGAGATAGAGGAGGAGTCACCTACAACTCTAGAGGGGGTGTTGATGTTTTCAAAAACATCATGAGACATTCTCCCTGGAGGGTCCTGTGTGGACTAGTAGGGGAGAATGTAGACTTCATCCTAACATGCCTCAGATGGTGAGATGAAAGAACCAATACATTGGTTTCAAAAGGAAACCTCAATATGTCTTGTGAGACATTGGTTCCATGATGGAACCTCGATATGTCTTAGACATTGGTTTCATGACAAAACCTCTATATGTCAAATATGGTCCAAGATGACATTACCTTTTAGAGTGAGACAATTGAGCCTATTCATAAAATTGATCCCATTGATCTTGTAGCTCCAATTAATGTTCCCAAAGATATTGCAATAGGTCAGAAGAGACCTGCATGGGGTTGTCTGTAATATCCCTCTGTTACACCTAATAAAAGTCAAAGCATATAAGTTAATTTTTTTTTTTTGCATTAAGAATTTAAACATAAACACATGATCATGGCAATGCCTATTCAATTACATCATAAGTAAAGCAGTACTAGCTACTCATCATGGAAATCACTAACGACGCAATCAATGCGTCAGCGAAGGATAGCGACACATAACATAAATAGCATAGAAAATTAACACATCATAATAGCTTGAAGCAATTTACAACAAAATTCAATCAAATAATGAATATAAAATGACTACCCACCCAACCTAACCTATAAGGTAAGGACCTCTAAGACACATAAGCAACGCTCAAGCCTAGGTTTCATTTTATTTTAACCATTTAAGGTCTTAGGTCTAATGACTATTATGAGGAAAAACGAGGTATCTAAATCCCTCTAAATCAATCACATCTCATATCTATATACTAGACCATCAATCACACATCGACATAGTTTCACTACCGCAAGAGTAAGCTAGTTACTTATTCGACAAGTATCAACATCTTCCGTTGCACAATAATCCAATTAATTAATCATGTACACATCAACATTTAAATGAAACAAGAGAAAAAACTTTAACATAATCATACATCAACATACTAATGGTGCAAGAGTATTCTCAACCTTATTTTAGAGCGCAAGGGAGTCTAACTGCTTAACTAGTCAGACATCAATATTACAATCAAGGTGCAAGTAATCTAACCACATTAAAATTCAAGGAATAAAATAATCATTAGGTTTATTCCAGGGCACAAAAGGAAACAAATTCTAACCCAATCAACTATCACCTAATTAAAATTATTAAATGACGCGCAAGTAATCTAAGTACTTAATTAATCTCACTCCACATTAATTCAATGGCGCAAGAGAATCTATTTACTAAATCCATCATATGATGAATTAATATAAGGTGCAAGGTAATCGAATTCATTTTTTTGTTACATAAGGAATCTAATCACATACATTAAATTATACATAACCTTAAAGTTAGGCGCAAGAGTATCATCAATTAATTCATTTCGCAAGAGATATAAGGTCTAAATAATCATTCACTACATTAAAATTTCATTGCGTGCAAGAAGTCTAATCACACCTTCAATCATACCTCAACAAAATTCCCATGATGCAAGATAAAACTGATTTATTTTACATGGCACAAGAAAAATAAGATCTTGATCAATCATTACATTAATTTCTTTGCGCGGATTCTATTGTCTAAAACCATCATTCATTGCATTATTAACTATTCATTGCACAAAATAAATCTAACGGATAAGGTATAAGGAAATCTCCTCTACCTAAGTGGTAACATTAAAATGAGTCAAGAAACTTGGCATCATTCGACTTATAATAAGGTTAAAGGGAAAGACAATAATTAGACCAACTCAATCTTCTCTAAGGAGGATTCTTTTTCATTAACTCAAGGTTCTGCTTGATTTATTTTTTCTTTTTATTTACAAACTTAATCATCATTTTTAAATAATCAATCTTAATCAATTTAAAAAAAATCTAAATCGTTTAAGACAAAATCCAAACTTAAGGTAGAAATTAGAATAACCAGTTATACCAAATATTGAACTTACTTCACTATAGCAATAAAAGGTTATTTAATAGTGGAAGGAGGTTCCTTTGGAAGGTAAGTAGAGCTATATGACACAGATTCGTAGAGATGAAAACCCATGCCAAACACATAGATAAATGGAACACGCCGATCCAGGTAAAATGGACGCCTGAATGAGTATTTTCTTTGTTGGGTGAAGGTTTGGGACCATGCCGAGGTCTACTCTCCCTAGCTGGGCAAACAGATAGAGTAGACCAAGGAAGGAATCATAGACAATTAATTTCGCTCAGGAAACTTAAAGAGGAAGGAGCTGTGCGATTAAAGAAAAACACAGGGATCAAATACCTTAAAAATCATTGAGGTTGCCTGCCATTCACAAGGGTTGGGAAGGTAAACTCGCAGGGGTCTATCACCCTTAATTTCACTGATTAAAAGCAAAGAGGATCGTTGCATAGTAAGGGTAAAATTGTTGTACCCTTGCAGAGAAGGACAAGCAAGAAAATCGCTGTGTTAAGATAGGGGAAAATTCGTTGAGTTCAAGGCAACACGCAAAGATATAAAGAGGAAAATTCATTGGGAAAAGAGAGAGGACACAATGCCCCAGGGTCTCCAAGACATAGAGCACAAGGGCCACTGTAAATCACTAGGCAGAGGGAGATTTACTCAACGTCGAAGAGAGGGTTAATTTTCTTGTCCGTTCCCCAATGAAGGCATGTATTAATACACCCACAAACATAGAGGGATAACACTATAAAGAAAATTACCCATTTCGTGCTGAGAGGATGTTTTTATCAAACATCGGGGTAGTAAACGACTTGCTGGGCGAATTAAAAATGAAATCGCAAGGAGTAAAAACAACATTGATCACAGATAAATAAGATGTTTGGTGAACTCGAGAGACATCCCCAAAATTGTTGTGTGGAAGCACGAGTTTGCAGAGATTAAATCACAATAATCACATAGGATAAGGAGGGAATAAACACCCAGGAGGAAATTCCTTGCTGGGCAGAGAAATGATCTTACACTTATTATCCATGCATAGGAAAGAGGGGCATTTGAATCTAAATCTTTAACACTGGAGTGAAAGACAGTCGATTTGGCTCCTGGCTGACTCCTCAGGCACATACTAATAACTTAAAGGATAAAGGAACATAAGATAAAAACACAAATATACATCCAGACCCTTTCCATGGAGAACAAAAAAAATAAAAAAATGCAATCAAGGAATAAATAAAACGTAGGCAGTAGATACAAAAGCATAGGTAAGGTTTTGGGTCCGGGGCTCATTCTGGCCACGCGCAATTAGACAGTAACTCAGAAATAAAAGATATTGTGAATAACAAGGTTTCTTACAGGATGAATCAAGTGACAAGGGGATTACAATTACTGTAGAATTACATGTGAAAGGAAAGCTCATGGAAATGAAAGCGTCATCCAAATACAATAAAAGAAACAAGTGTAAATTAAATTTTATTGCAAGTAACAAATTTAATAGGCGTACCTTTACCGACGATGATGAGGCGAAGATGTCCTCCCGTGCGTTCGCTCCGTCCATATCTCATTTGATGACTGATGAGACCTCATCGGTACCTCCCAACCAACGCTAGGGGTACTCTTCTTCCCCCTGAGTCCCCCGAGCCGCAAGGGGGCCACGCACACGCTAGCACCCATCTCGCCTCGCAAGGTCAAGCAACCACTCATTACCCGAGCTGGGTATCCCAACTCCCACAAAAGAAACTCAGTGCAGATAAAATTTGGCAATGTAACGTTACGCAATCCAGATGTGATATACACTCCTCCTTCACCATCCTTTTTATAGAGTTTTCTTAGTCATTAGTTTCCCAAAACCCTCATTATATTCCTTTTTCATTTAATTAATTTTGAAAAACCTCCCCCGTACACATGTCGCCCGATCCCTTAGTTGCACCAGAAAATCAATTTTATTAATTAATTAAATTTGTCTATTTCCCTCACCCACCTAAAAGCATTCCTAAAAATGCTCCTCGATGCCCCATTATTCCCTTACAATTCTTAAATGACTTATTTCTTACTTCACTCCTAATTGAGTTCATAAATAGAAAGTTCCAAAGGCTAGATTCCTTACTAAGTTAGACATTCCCCTTTTTCTTTAAGTTTCCCCTTTTCTTTAAGTTTCCCCTTTTCCTTAGGTTTCCCCCCTTTCCTTAGGTTTCCCCCTTTTCTTTAAGTTTCCCTTTTTCTTAAAGTTTCCCCTTTTTTATAACTATGTTTAGAATTAGCAGGTTTAGAAAAAAACAACCAATACCCCTTTTATTAATTAAACCTTTATTAAAATTTCCACTTTAATTATTAATGCTTGAATTTTATTTACCCCCTTCCTGTTATATGTCAAATTAGTTTTTTTTTTTCTATGGTTCTACTCAAACCTAGGTTTTCAATTCACTAGGCTTGGCGACAGTTCTTAAGGGAAAAATTAGTTATTAAACTTTACTTATCATATCATTCATTTTAAGGTTGACCAAGTCCTAAGGAGGCATAGTTTTCTAGGCATTAGGTTTATTAACTTACCAGTTAAAATCACGACATGCCCTTCAAGATGCACTACGTGCTCCAAGGGTGCCACTCACCTCTTTTTGTTTTCTTTGCACGATGTGCCCTTCAAGGTGCACTACGTTCTCCAAGGGTGTCGCTTGCCTCTTGATTGAATTTGGTAGACGTCAAACCCCTGGAGTCAATACTCCGTCAGGTGATCTTGTGGGAGACTAAGGGAATTTAAGGAATAATGATATTTCCTTATTGAATACCCCTTAGAATCATCGTGAGCGACTGTCACAGTCTTCCCTCACGACATTGTGGGTCTTCTCATATTGGGTAATCATTAACCTACAGTTCGAGCCACGACGAGAGTGATAGTAGGCTATGGCAGGGCTGCTGCCACACCTCTGCCTCAATGTCTTTGGTTGTTGTGTGTGACCCCTTTACTCCAAGTGTGATTTTGGTCAGCAAGCTATCATCAACCTGCATCCATCAACGAATCATGTCATCAATGACAATCAACATCATAATATCTAATCATATGTACATATGTCACATCAACAACATTCAAACCCTAAAAATCCACTCCATGACTCGATCCAGAGTCCTAGGAGTTTCCTCGATGCCTCAACATCCTCAACATACAGAGTCCTGCACACTCAAGAGAACCCAGTCAATAACACCTATCGATGTAAACACAATAAAATAACATATCATCAAATCCACAATGTCTAATAATCATAATCAAAATAGCCAATAGTATAATTCCCCGGATCACTTGCACACAAGTGTCCTCAAATAATAAGTCTGCTTAGTGTGCACAAGAGAGAGATGTTACATACACCCCCTCTTGTTTTAAAATTCATCTCGAAGTTTCATGGTATGTAAGTGCCCAAAATAAAGTGTATCACAATATCATATGTCTAGCTATAAAACAAAAATGGGAACTGCTGACGCATATCATATGTGTCTTCCCAGGTCGCCGAGTGTGGACTATAGTTGTCCCACTAGACCTTGACCTGATCTACTGTTTGACGTAGTAGCTTTCGAATGTGATGGTCCAAGATGCAGATTGGCTCCACCATGAGAGAACTCTTGTCCGATACCTACAAGGAGCTCATGCCAATAACATGTGTAGGATCACTAACATAATGTCTCAAAACAGATACGTGAAAAACATCGTGCATACACCTCAAAGAATTAGGCAAGGCTAGTCGATAGGCCATGGGTCCCTTCTTTTCCATAATATCGAAGGGTCCCATGAACCTAGGAGAGAGTTTATCACCCTTTCCAAACTTGATTGAACTCTTATGTAGTTTCACTCGCAAGAAGACTTGATCGCCAACTTCATAACTATGATCGACACGACGCACATCGACATAACTCTTCTGCTAATCCTGCACTTCATTTATCATTTGTATTATGGTTTGCATTTGGTATTCCATTTCTTGGATCACTTCAGGTCCCACTAGGAACCTATCCTCAAGTTGATCCCAACTCAAAGGCGTCCGACACGGTTGCTTGTAAAGAAACTCGAAAGGCGCCATCTTAATGGTGCTTTGATAACTGTTGTTATATGAAAATTCTACCAGTGGCAAGAATTCTTTCCAATGATTTTGTTGGTCCATCACGTAAATACACAACATGTCCTCCAAGATTTGGTTTGTTCTTTTGGTCTGCTCGTTTGTCTTCGGTGATATGCGGTACTAAAGTTAAGTTGCATTCCCAAGGCGTCTTGGAAACTAGTCCAAAATCGTCTTCTAAACATCGATCCTCTATCAGATATAATCCTCTTAGGCACGCAATGCAACCTCACTACCTCACTGATGAAAATTATAGCTATGTCATGTGCCTGATATGTCGTACACATAGGAATAAAATGAGCACTCTTCGTCAGAGTGTTGACTACCACAAAAATTGAGTCGTGTCTCCTTACCGTTAGTGGCAATCCAAGAATGGAATCCATCGAAATGACCTCCCATTTTGATTTCAGAATATCGTGTGGATGTAGTAATCATACCATATGTCTATGTTTAACCTTCACCTTCTGACATTCTAGACACCTTGCCACGTAGTTGACTATGTCTGCCTTCATTCTTTTCCAGAAGAATAAGGGGTTAAGGTTTTCCCTCATCTTTGTGACTCCAGGATGAGCCATATACACTACTCTATGAGCCCCATTTAGGATCAAACTCCTCAAATCGTTGTTGGGTGGTATGTAAATTTGAATTTTAAATCTCAATAATCCATTGTTGTCCACAGTGAATCCCTCAAATTTTGGTACCATCATTGTGTTTTGTCTGATAAAATACTTGACCTCTTTGTACTGATCATCGTCGTGCTGTAAAGTTAGGATATTTTCACGTAGATTTGTCTTAAGGGGAATCACCGAAAATATGCTTGGTCTCTGACTCAATGCATCCACCACTCTATTCACTATTCATTTTATGTAAGTAATCTCAAAATCGTACTCGCTAAGCAATTTCAACCAACGCCGTTGTTGCACGTTCAAGTCGCTTTGCGTAAAGATGTGTTGTAGACCACAATGGTCTGTTTTTAGTTCAAATTTTCATCCAATAAGGTAGTGTCTCCAAAATATCAAGGCATAAACAATGGCTAACAACTCCAAATCGTGCGTCGCATAGTTATCATCATGCCTTCTCAACTTTCTCGAGATGTAAGCGATCACTTGAACGTATTGCATAAAGACTACGCCTAAGAATTCCTTGGATGAATAAGTGCATACCAAGAAGTCTACATCCATGTCAGGGACCTTTAGTATCAGTGCTGTCGCCAACAACTCCTTGAGCCTCCGAAATGCCTCCACGCATTTCTTGGTGCAAACAAACTTCTTGTTATTCTTCTGCAATTCCGTGATCAGATTTTCTATCTTCGAAAAACCCTCGATGAACCGTCAATAGTATCCCGATAAACCCATGAAGCTATGCACTTTAGGGACATTCGTCAATGCATGCCATTCCATAATAGCCTCGACCTTTGCTGGATCCAAAACAATACCTTCGCCGGAGATGACATGCCCTAAGTAGTGAATCTTTGATTTATAAAACAAGAATTTTCCCATACAATTTGTTCTCTCGTAGACACTAAAGTACCATGTGCAAGTGATCTTCATGCTCCTCCATCATCTGAGAGTAAATAAAAATATCTTCAATGAATACTTGGACAAACTTGTCCAAGTATTCGTGGAACACCCCGTTCATCAAACTCATAAATACCCCTAGGGCGTTTGTCAGTCTAAACGGTAAAAGAGGAAACTCATAATGTCTAAACCTCATCTTAAAGGTGGTCTTAGGGATGTTGTCCTCTTTGATCCATAATTGGTGATACCCCGATCTCAAGTCGATCTTTGAAAACATCATCGCACCCTTCATTTGATGAAATATATCATCAATCCTTGGCAACAGATACTGATTCTTGATCATTGCCTTGTTCAATTGATGATAGTCAATGCAGAGTCTCCACGACCCATCCTTATTTCGTATGAAGATAACATGCGCATCGCATGGTGACACAATTGGATTTATAATTCCTAGGTCCAACAACTCCTTCAGTTGTATTTTCAAATCCTGTAACTCCGGAGTCGACATCAGATAAGGTGTTCTTGCTATCGGTTCAGTTCCCGGTTTTAGCTCAATGGTAAAGTCCAACTCCCTATCTGAGGACATCCCAGGTAACTCTTCAGGGAAGACGTCTGCAAACTCTGTCACCACCGGAGGCTATTCTAGACCTTCCGCTACTCCCTTCTGATTTAACACAAGGATCGCATAACACTTACACCCCTTGTACATTCTCTTCCATAGTTGCAAAGAAGAGATGAACCTCAGAGAGACTCCCTGATTCCGACCTACAATCACGTGTCTCTATCCCTCATCATCGACCAAGCTCAACCATTTTGTCTTAAGATCACAACATCCATACCGATCACGACGTCATAAGACCCTAAGGTTGTGATGTACAATTTGGCCCCAATGAAAAACTCTCCTAGGTTAAGGCTACAACCCATAACCTTCCCACAGACCTTCTGTTTGGATCCTGAAGCCATTTCTACAAAGATAAACTCGTCTTGTTCAACTGCCTTTACCTTAATTCTGTTTAGCACTGCAACAGAAATAAAACTCTTGGTAGCATCTGGATCTATTAAAACACTAAGGGTCTGGTCAACGACGATACCTGACGTCTCGAGCACAGTCGATTGGTGCTCTTCCTGGTGGTTATTCACCATTGCATGAATCCGATGGGCCTTGCCCAAATCTCCCATAGTAGTGGGTCTGGCTGACCCAAATGCTCTGGTCCTCTCCATTGGGTAGTTACATCAGTAATGTGGCTCCCCACATGTCCAACACCCCTTATTCAGTCTAGTACTTCTGGTACCTAAAGTAGAAGCTGACAACCCACTGGCCTAGAACCCTGGTCTGTTCTACTGAATAAGCCTAAACTGCTGGTGCTGGTGCTATGGTCCTTGGTAAGGAGTCCGGTGCTGAGGCACTGGTCGTCGAGGTGTAGTGAAAGTGGATCCTCTCTGGAAGCCACGATATCCTGGTGAATGTCTAGCTAGTGTCTGATGCTGCTGCGCACCAGATGACACCTGCCTCGATGGTCTTGCATGAGTCCTGCTCTAACCCTCACCGATAAGCTACTCCTTTGTTATGAGGGCCTTCTGGACAACATCATGCAAGGTTTGAGGCATAAGAATTCTAACCTTTGCACAAATGTTGACATTAAGGCCAAACACCAACATGTTAATCTTAAGTTTCATGGTATTCATGTGTAGAGCATACCGAAGCATCTCCATAAAATGAGCCTCGTACTCAGGCACCGTACAACTACCCTGTCACAAGGCATTGAACTCATTGAGCTGATGCTCAATGAATTCCTTAGATATATACCTCTCTCGTAACCGTTCCTCAAACAATTCCCATGACATGTCTTCGCGACCATGTTCAATTGTGGCAGGAGCATCTTCCACCATAAAATAGCACTCCCCTTTAGTTGAAAGATCGCCATGTGGACCTTCATGTTGGCTGTATAGTTGTGAAGTGCAAATCACATCACCATATTCTCCAAACATGCCTCGGCAGCTATGCCATCCGGGGCACCAAAGAACTCAAGAAACTTGAACTTCTCGAGTTCTCGGTGAATGCTACCAGTATTGACTGGAGTGTGTGGTGGACCCTCAGGAGGTGCCGACTCCCTAGCCTCATCTCTGTCCAAACGACTAATCAGTGCCTTAGACATCCTCTGAAAGGACCTCATCAGCCCAACCACCTCACCCACAACTATTTGTTCCTGCTTGACAACCTGTTCATCTCCCTGGGGTCTAGATCCCTCAGGCATGGATGCTACTGGGGGTGTCATGCCTTCTACCCTAGCACCCCATCGTCTGCCTCCACAATGCCCTCTAACCAGGATTACTTGCATGAATACAAATAAGTTTAATTAGCAACATTACAATCAAATATCTAATCAACAAAAGTTGTAGTGATCCCAAGTCGTGGGTTGAATCGCATCTGATACCATATGTAACATCCCTCCGTTACGCCTAATAAAAGTCTAAGCATACAAGGTAATTTTTTTTTTGCATTAAGAATTTAACATCAACACATGATCATGGCAGCGCCTATTCAACAACATCATAAGTAAAGCAATACCAACTAATCATCATGGAAATCACCAACGACGCAATCAACGCATCAAGGAAGGATAGCGATACATAACATAAATAGCGTAGCATATTAGCACATCATAATAGCTTGAATAAATTTACAACATTCAATCACATAGTGAATATAAAATGACTACCCGCCCAACCTACCCTAAAAGGTTAGGACCTCTAGGACACATAAGCAATGCTCAAGCCCATGTTCCAATTAATTTTAATCATTTAAGGTCTCATGGCTGGTGACTGTTATGAAGAACAAGGATGTATCTAAATCCCTCTAAGTCAATCACATCTCATATCTATAGACTAGACCATCAATCACACATCGACATAGTTTCACTAGCGCAAGAGTAAGCTAGTTACTTATTCGACAAGTATCAACATCTTCCGTGGTGCAATAATCCAATTAATTAATCATGTACACATCAACATTTAAATGACGCAAGAGAAAAAACATTAAGATAATCATACGTCAACATACTAATGGTGCAAGAGTATTCTCAACCTTATTTCAAGGCACAAGGGAGTCTAACTACTTAACTAGTCAGACATCAATATTACAATCAGGGTGCAAGTAATCTAACCACATTAAAATTCAAGGCATAAGAGAATCATTGGGTTTATTCTAGGGCACAAAAGGAAACAAATTCTAACCCAATCAACTATCAACTAATTAAAATTATTAAATGGCGCGCAAGTAATCTAAGTACTTAATTAATCTCACTCCACATTAATTCAATGGCGCAAGATAATCTGTTTACTAAATCCATCATATGATGAATTAGGACAAGGTGAAAGGTAATCGACTTTATTTATTTGTTACGTAATGAATCTATTCACATACATTAAATTATACATCACCTTAAATTTAGGTGCAAGAGTATCATCAATTAATTCATTTCGCAAGAGATATAAGGTCTAGATAATCATTCACTACATCAAAATTTCATTGCATACAAGAATTCTAATCACACCTTCAATCATACCTCAACAAAATTCCCATGACGCAAGATAAAACTGCTTTATTTTGCATGGCACAAGAAAAATAAGATCTTGATCAATCATTACATTAATTTCTTTGTGCGCTAGGAGTCTATCGTCTAAAACCATCATTCATTACATAATTAACTATTCATTGCACAAAAGAAATCTAACGGATAAGGTATAAGGAAATCTCTTCTACCTAAGTGGTAACATTAAAATGAGTCAAGAAACCTAGCATCATTCGACTTATAATAAGGTTAAAGGGAAAGACAATAATTAGACCAACTCAATCTTCTCTAAGGAGGATTCTTTTTCATTAATTCAAGGTTCCGCTTGATTTATTTTTCTTTTTATTTACAAACTTAATCATCATTTTTAAATAATCAATCTTAATCAATTTAAAAAAAGCTAAATCGTTTAAGACACAATCCAAACTTAAGGTACAAATTTGATTAGCCAGTTGTACCCAATATTGAACTTACTTCACTATAGAAATAAAAGGTTCTTTAATAGTGGAAGGAGGTTCCTTCATAAGGTAAGTAGGGCGATATCACATGGATTCACAGAGATGGAAACCCATGCCAAATGCAGAGATAAATGAAACACACTGAGCCAGGTAAGATGGATGCCCGGACGAGTATTCACTTTGCTGGGTGAAGGTTTGGGACCATGCTGAGATCTACTCTCCCTAGTTGGGCGAACGCAGAGAGTAGATTAGGGAAGGAATCACAGACACTTAATTTTGCTAAGGAAACTTAAAGAGGAAGGAGCTGGGTGATTAAAGAAAAACGCAGGGATCAAATTCGTTAAAAATCGCTGAGGTTTCCTGCCATTCACAGGGGTTGGGAAAGTAAAATCGCAGGGGTCTAGCACCTTTAATTTTGCTGATTAAAAGCAGAGAGGATCGTTGCACAGTAAGGGTAAAATCGTTGTACCCTTGCAAAGAAGGAAAATCAAGAAAATCACTGTGTTAAGATAGGGGAAAATTCGCTGAGTTCTAAGGCAACATGCAAATATATATAGAAGAAATTTCATTGGAAAAAGAGAGAGGGCGCAATGCCTTGGGGTCTCCAAGACGCAGATCCCAGGGGCCACTGTAAATTGCTCAGTAGAGGGAGATTTACTCAATGCCAAAGAGAGGGTTAATTTTCTTGGCCGTTCCCCAATGAAGGCATGTATTAATACACCCAAAAATGTAGAGGGATAACACTGTAAAGGAAATAACCCATTTTACGCTGAGAGGACGTTTTTATTAAATGTTGCGGTAGTAAACGACTTGCTGGGCGAATTAAAAATGAAATTGCAAGGAGTAAAAACAATATTAATCACAGAGAAATAAGACGTTTGGTGAACTGGAGAGACATCCTCAAAATTGTTGTGTGGAAGCACGAGTTTGCAGAGAATAAATCACAATAATTGCAGAGGCTAAGGAGAGAATAAACACCTAGGAGGGAATTCCTTATTGGGCAAAGAAATGATCCTACACTTATTATCCATGCACAGGAAAGCATGGCATTTGAATCTAAATCTTTAATACCAGAGTGAAAGACAGTCGATTCAACCCCTGGCCAACTGCTCAGGCATAGACTAATAACTTAAAGGACAAAGGAACATAAGATAAAAACACAAATCTACATCCAGACCCTTTGCGTGGATAACAAAATAATAAAAAAAAATGCAATCAAGGAATAAAGAAAACGTAGGCAGGAGATACAAAAGCGCAGGAAAGGTTTTGGGTCCGGGGCTCATTCTGGCCACACGTAATTAGACAGTAACTCATAAATAAAAGATACTGTGGATAGAAAGGTTTCTTACAGGATGAATCGAGCGAAAAGGGGATTACAATTACAGTAGAATTACATGTGCAAGGAAAGCACATGGCAATGGAATCGTCATTAGAATACAGTAAAATAAACAAGTGTAAATTATATTTTATTGCAAGTAACAAATTTAACAAGCATACCTTTACCGACGAAGACGAGGCAAATATGTCCTCCCATGCGTTCGCTCCGTCTAGATCCTGCTTGCCGATCGATGAGACCTCACCGGTACCTCTCAACCAACTCTAGGGGTACTCTTATTTCCCCTAAGCCCCCTAAGCCACAAAGGGGCCACCCACACGATACCATAGAATGATAGCACCCAGTTCACCTCGCAAGGTCGAGCTACCACTCGTTACTCAAGCTAGGTATCCCAACTCCCACAAAATAAACTCAGTCAAGATAAAATTTGGTAGCGTAACGTTACGCAAGCCAGATGTGATCCACACTCCTCCTCCGCCATCCTTTTTATAGAGTTTTATTATTCATTAGTTTCCCAAAAACCTTATTAGATTCCTTTTTCATTTAATTAATTTTGAAAAACCTCTTCCATCTTCGATACACATGTCGCCCGATCCCCTAGTTGCACCAGAAAATCAATTTTATTAATTAATTAAATTTGTCTATTTCCCTCACCCACCTAAAAGCATTCCTAAAAATGCTCCTCTGTGTCCCATTATTCCCTTACAATTCTTAAATGACTTACTTCTTACTTAACTCCTAGTTGAATTCATAAATAGAAAGTTCCAAAGGCTAGATTCCTTACTAAGTTAGACATTCCCCTTTTTCTTTAAGTTTCCCCTTTTCCTTGGGTTTCCCCATTTTCTTTAAGTTTCCCTTTTTCTTAAAGTTTCCCCCTTTTTATAACTAAGTTCAGAATTAACAAGTTTAGACAAAAAAAACCAATACCCCTTTTATTAATTAAACCTTTATTAACATTTCCACTTTAATTATTAATGCTTGAATTTTCTTTACCCCTTCCTATTATATGTCTAATTAGTTTTTTTTTTTTCTCTAAGGTTCTACTCAGACCTAGGTTTTCAATTCACTAGGCTGGGCGACAGTTCTTAAGAGAAAAAATAGTTATTAGACTTTACTTATCACATCATTCATTTTAAGGCCGACCAGGTCCTAAGGAGGCATAGTTTTCTAGGCACTAGGTTTATTAACTTACCAGTTAAAATTGTGACGTTCCCTTCAGGACGCACTACATGCTCCAAGGGTGCCACTCGCCTCTTTCCATTTTCTTTACGCGACATGCCCTTCAAGATGCACTACATTCTCCAAGGGTGCCACTCACCTCTTGACTGAATTTGGTAGACGTCAAACCCCTGGACTCAATACTCCGTCAGGTGATCTTATGGGAGACTAAGGGCCTCTATGAAATAAGAAACTTGCCTTATTACGTGCCCCTTAGAATCATCATGAGAGACTGTCACAGTCTTCCCTCACAACATCATGGGTATTATCAAACTTGGTAATCGTTAACCTACAGGTCGAGCCACAACATGAGTGCTAGTAGGTTGTGGCAGGGCTACTGCCACACCTCTCCCTCAATGTCTCTGGTTGTCATGCATGACCCCTTTACTCCAAATGTGAGTCTGGTCGGCAAGCTATGGTCAGCCTGCATCCATCAACAAATCATGTCAACAATAACAATCAACATCATAATATCTAATCATATGTACATATGTAACATAAACAACATTCAAACCCTAACAATCCACTCCCTGACTTGATCTAGAGTCCTAGGAGTTTCCTTGATGCCTCGACATCGTCAATGCCCATATTCCTTCATAGTCAGGAGAACCCAATCAATAGCACATGTTGATGTAAACAGAACAAAATAACATATCATCAAATCCACAATGTCTCATAATCATAATCAAAATAACCAATAGTATAATGCCCCAGATCACTTGCACACAAGTGTCCTCAAAGAATAAGTCCACTCAGTGCTGGCAAGAGCAACATGTTACATTGTCAGACTTTGTAGGAGGCAGAAGGATGTGCAACTCCTCATGATAACTTTTGAGTGAGCAAGAGACCTCAGATATATTCATTCTATGCTGCAACTATGAGCTACATCATTCATTTTGATCCTTCCTGTTATGGGAGGCAACTAGTCATCCAATATGGAGAGATGTCATGATGGAGGAGTATCAGTCCATCATGAAGAATGATGTGTGGGATATTGTTCTGATACTTGAGGAGAAGTCTGTAGTGAATTCCAAATGGATCTATAAGATCAACCACATAGTTGACGGGGGCATCGAGAGGCACATAATGATATTTGTTGCTAGAGGATTCTCTTAGGTGGAGGGAATATATTATGATGAGACATTTTATTTTTTTTCTTGATACACTTCCATCAGAATGATTATTTCCCTTGTAACATCCATGGGTTGGAGACTACATCAGATGGATATGAAGACAATATTTCTCAATGGAAAGATTGAGGATGAAGTATACATCGAGCAACCAGATGGTTTCATGATACATGAGAAGGAGTCTCATGTGTGCAAGTTGAATAAGACCATGTATGGACTCAAGAATGCACCTTGAGCTTGGTATGCGAGGATTGATGGATACCTGGTGAGTTTAGGCTTCAATAAAAAAAAGTGTTGTTGACCCCAACATGTAATACAAGATTTTTAATGTTTAGTCCCTGATTTTGGTCCTCTACGTTGATGATTTATTCCTCATTAGTACATAGAGCCTTATTGCTGAATGAAAGTATGCATTGGCCTAGAGTTTGAGATGTAGGACCTTGGTATGATGCACTACTTCTTGGGACTAGAGGTATGGCAGAGAAATGATGAGATATTCCTGAGTTAGGGGATGTACATAGTTGAGATATTGAATAAGTTTGGGATGCTGAACTGGAAGCCCATGGCTACACCAATGATGACGAATCTGAAGAAAATAAGTGTGTCTTTTTCCAATTCTGATGAAATTGATCCAACTCTGTATAAATAAATTATTGGATCATTGATGTAACTGGTTAACACCACACTAGATATTTTCAATGCAGTGAGTACACTTAGCCATTTTATGAGTCAGCGAAGACAAACACACTGGATTGTTGCGAAGCATGTGTTGAGATACTTGTGAGGCACAATTGGACATGGTTTGAGATATAATTATAGTATTGACATGAGATTGTAGGGATATACTGACTCTGATTGGGCAGGGAGTGCAGTGGAAAAAAGTAGCACCTCTAGGTGTTGCTTTGCTTTGGGATCTTCCATGGTTTTCTGGTGTAGTAGGAAACAAAATTTTGTGGCCTTGAGCATCGTAGAAGCATAGTACATTGCATTGAGTGTGGCAATCCACGAAGCATTGTGGATTCAAAATATCCTTGCATATTGATCTGAGACACGGTGCACAAGAAGATAGTAATTGTTAGCACCAGAAGTCACCTCTGGATTGCGGAAGAGGTAAGCCCAATACCCATCATTTTGTATGTCATAATGAATAAATTTTAAGGGGGTCTAATGGACACAAACTAAGGATTATATCGCTCTAACTCAGAAAACTGGGATGGTGTGCATAAGCAGGTGAGGTCTTGATCTAAATTCAATCAGTAAGTTGTAATATAGTGGTGAGTAGGGGGAAGAAATTTGATGAGAATGAAGAGGTATAATATGGACATCCGGTCTTCTAGCAGCCTACAGGGGAAACACTAAGAAAACAAGATCTTCTCGGATTCAAATTTTCAGACACTAAAGTATATTTAAGCAACATAGTCATAGCATCACAATGATAAAAAATACATCACCATGTAGATATAACAACTCAAATGGATCATCCATGTCGAGCTCTTCAGTGTAATAGGGAAAAGACAACACAAGAAACTGATTAAAACTGGCGGTGATGTCACTGTGATCAAACCTCCATCACAAAAACATAACTTCCCTCGACTAGATCCTCCATGCTCAAGTGTTCTAAAACAACTGTTACAGAGAGATGAAAGGAAACTGAATTTCATTAAACAATAAGTCTCAAATTCATATCCTAACCATAGAACCAGAAGTTTTACTAGAACTTTACAATCGAGAGCTTAGCTCAACCATCAACCCTAACAAAATATCAAAACTGAGTATTTATACTCAAAGCAACTTTCTCCCTACAGAGGCATGCTCTGGTCATTGCATTCAAGGATTGGCATCTACATCTTCTGCTGTCATATCACACTTGCATTCTTCTGTCAGATGGAAGATCAGATCGATGCGGGCTTCACAAGAAAACCCATGACATAGGAACTTTCAGCTGATAGTCTACCCTCCACGGTCAGATTTCCATGATTGCCATTTATGTGGTGAAACAAGGTTTCAACCACCTTCCCCATCTTCATTAACTGCTTTTATTGAGATCAGGACAAGGCTTGACACCCATGAATGCTCCAACCAAGCTCACAACTCCTTCGAGTTAATTCTGGCACTTCGAAGCCATGTAGAACCTTCTCTGTGACCAAGACGGGTGTTTCAATAATTTGCGTAGATCCATTTCCTTGCTCCATGCGATTGCAGGCTGTGACCTCACACTTATCAAAATGAAATCTTGGGATTTTTCATTTCAGGAGTTCTCACTCCCCTTGATTCCCAATGTTTCGATGCTTGAAATTGTGAAACGAACCACCTGGATCAACGATCAGACTTAATTTGTATTCGACGAACACAATCATTTCCTTGAACAACTTTCAACCACCCACTTATTGAATGGGCGCTTAACCCTCTTTTGGCTCCACTTTCCTTATGACCTTGGGCTGTGATCATGGGCTTGATTCCTTAGACACATCATGATTTTGCGTTTTGTGAAGTCATGTTGTTCTCCATGCTCAGACCTCTGAGTCACGATCCCTTGGATCGGGTGAAACATTTCCCCTTTGATTGGACGACCCAAATCACATCGACACTTGAGACCTCATACTATCAACACTTCTCACCTTGTCCCTCCTTGAAAGACCTTCTCTATGGCTCGGATCTTGCGCCACGTGTCCTTATGAAAGGGATGGCCTAGATCATCTCGCAACTTCACGTTTCGTGAGTCCTCATGACCCTACCCCTTGACTACTCCATCCGGTGAGTCAGTGAAATGATAATCTCGCGCCATGTGTCCCTATGAAATGGATGAACTGGATTGACCACAAGATTTAGGGCCTCTATCTGATGCTAAACCTCATGTAACTCCATGATCTCGATCGTCCAATGGCCATCGATCTGATCTGCTTGCTGGATCTCCTCCATTGAAAGCTGATCTTGCTCGCTCACTTGATTTGGATCCATATCAGATCGCTCTAAGTGTTGCGTTTTGTGCTTATGACTACGACCTATGTAAATAAATACTTGGACGACTGGCTGAGGCTTTGGGAAAGAAAAAGATTGATGGAGGAAATGAGAGAAGTGATCGACCTTAGGGAAAACATGAGGAATTATGGCCAATATTTATCAGGCATGCTGCTAAGGAAAAATAGGTCTATTGAATGGGTGAAGACAAACAACATAAAACTACAAGCCGAGAGGAAGACTCATGATCAATTTTGCAAAAGGAGGAAAAACATGCAAAAACTACATACTTAGGTAGAAAGAACAAATCACAAGACTTTGACAAGTTTATGTGCTAACGTTGTCTCCACAGGGGATGGCATGCTCCCTGTGAGCTGCCAAGAACGAAAAATTCCAATTCCACAGGGGAAAACAAAATCAACATAAAACAAGAATGGTATTTACAATGGTGGGATGCCGATAGTGGCTTTAAACAATTTTTTTTTTCAAGAAGTGCCCATTTACAGGGCTACCAAAACTTTGTCCCCCTCCAAATTCTGCAACATGTAAGTGTTATTTGGAAACTTCTCAGAGATTTTGAAGGGGTCGATCCAAAGGGATTCATTTTTTCCATGATTTCCCTTGTCCTATCTGGGCGCATCCCACTTGAGTACTAGATATCCTGGCTGGAAATCCTCCTTACTGCTCTTCCTGTCAAAGGATTGCTTGATTTTATGCTGACGGTCATGAGCTATGTCCATCACCTTCTCTCTAGTCTGCTGGATTTATACCAACTGATGAATTCTTCTGATCATATCGTCAAGTTCTTCGTGGAAATCTTGGAATAATTTCGCCACAGGCAGGGAAAGATGAGAAGGGAAAACTGCCTCAGTCCCATATACCATCTGGAAAGGAGAGAGACCTAGAGACCTCTTTGTCGTTACTCTATCCGCCCATAAAGAAAATTTGAGCTTTGAGTCCCATGATTTCTTGTTGTCCTCTAACAATATTTTGATAATCTTTATAAGTCTTTTATTAGAGGACTCTGCTAGCCCATTCCCTTGGGGATAGTAGGGGGTAGAGTGAATCAGTGCAATTATGAATTGCTCACAAAACTTGATCAATGATTCAGCTTTGAAGGATGCAACATTATCAGTGACAATTCTGTTCAGACAACCAAACCTTGCCATAATATCTTTAAAAAAACCAATGTTCACCTTGTGAGAATCACTCCTCGTGGGGATGAATTCTATCCATTTGGTGAAATAATCTGTTGTAGTTAAGATCCACCTATGCTGACCACTTGAAGTAGGGTGAATTTCCCCAATGAAGTCCAGACCCCACTGTTGAAAGGGTCCTGAAGCTACCACAGTCTTTAATGGAAAAGACTTGAGATGCTGCTTCCTAGAGAATTTTTGACATTTGATACAGACCTTGATATTTGTGCAGACATCGGTGAATAGGATAGGCTAGAAGTACCCATCCATGAGGATTTTATAGGTCGTGGTTCTCCAGAAGTGATGTCCCCCACACAGGCCGTCATGAAAATCAAACATAATCCTTTGGGCCTCCTGTGGGTCTAGACATCTCAGAAGCACCCCTAGAGGGTCTTTCTAAAACAAGAGTTGGTCAATAAGGAAATATCTAATTGCTTTGAGTTTTAAATATCTTTCCTTTCTTTTTCCCATTCCATCGGGAGGCCTTAACCTTTGCAGAAAAAATATAATATCTTTATACTAGGTGCATTCTACCAATGGAGGGATTTTATAAGACGACTCAGCCTGATGATCTTCTGAGAAAGTGTTTATGAAGTTAACCCCCAAATCTTGACTATTAGATTCAACCAACAACTTGGATAAACCTTGACCTTTAACTAGCTTGGTGGGATTTATTTACAGTTCGAATTCAAGGATTTTGGCAATCCACTTGTTGCTTCTCCCATCTATGTCAGGCTGGAAGAGAATGTCTTTCATAGAAGTTGAAGAAACATATGCAATGATCTTTGAATGCAAAACATAGACTCTGAAATATTTGAGAGATTTCACCAAGGCATAGGTCTACTTCTCCATGATGTCACATTTAACCTCTGCATCCCTAAGTACTTTGCTAAAAAAGGAAATGGGCTGCTCTAGCCCTTCAATATTCCTCTGTAACAAAGCAACTGGCACTGTATCAAAATAAGTAAAGGAAAAGATCAGGAAATCCTTTGAGTAATAAGGACTGATAAGCACATGTGATTTAGTCAGTGCCTTCTTGATTTGATTGAGGGATTCTCTGGAATCAACGGTCCGTTTTACTTCATTCCCCTTCCTGAGCATGGTTGTGATATGCTTCACCAATTCAACGAAATTTGAAACAAACCTTCTTAGAAAATTGATTTTTCCTAGGAATGATTGAATTTCTTTCTTAGACCTGGGAAGTGATAAAGCTTGAATAACTTCTACCCTGCTCGAATAAATTATGACCCCCTTAGCTGATACAATATGCCCCAATAATTTTCTCTCTCACATGACAAATAAAGAATTTTTTGGATTTAGGGAGAGGCCAAACCTTTTTCATTTCAAAAAGACCCTTCTTAGATGACAACAATGTTCTTTATCATATTTTGAAAACACAGTAATGTCATCCAGATAGATGACTACAAATTTATCCCTTTCTACAATGAAAGCTATGTCCATGGCTCGCTGAAAGGTTTCTACCGCGTTCATCAATCCAAATGGAATTTTAGCATGCATGAATGTGCCCCAAGGAGTGGTGAAGGATGAATTTTCTCTGTCCTCATGTAAGACATAGATCTGATTGTAGCCAAAAAATCCATCAATCATAGAAATCCTGGATGCACCTGTTACCTTCTGCAATCTGTTCCATTTTTGGCAGCGGGTAATTGTCCTTCCTAGAAATTATGTTCATATTTCTGAAATAAACACAGAGTCTGATTTTTCCACTCTTTTTCCTTACCAGGACCAAGTTTTCCACCCATTCAAAGTATCTCAAAGGGACAATGATTTGAGCGTCCAACAAATTCTTCACCTCTCTTTCCATAATAGGCAACAACGTGGGATTTATCTGTCTCAACTTTTTCCTAAATGGTTTGGCTTCTTCCTTCAGTGGGATCTTGTGCTCAATGAAACTAGTTTCATATGTTCCGAGGTCTTCATGGGTCCAGAAAAACACATCAGAAAATTCTCTCAATAGCTCAGTATACTCGACCCTCTGCTCCCTTGACAATCTATTCAACAACTTGACAAACTTTGGATCCTCCTTTGTACCAATATTGCACTTAGCTATATCAGCATCATCATTTGAGGTTTTACCCTTTATTGCTACATCATTTCTGCCAAATAATCTTTCCAAAGGAACCAGTCCCTTTGGGATATGTTTTCTCAGCAATTGAACTATACGATGATTAGCATTTTTATTCAGAAAAACATCAGCATGAGGATCTATTTCAGAGTCAGGATCTTGATCAATATGTAATGCAGAAAACTCATCAACGGTCTCCAAGAACCTTTTGATTTCAATATCATCCTCAAACACTTTCCAATGCTTGACATTGTCAGGTATAGAGGGTCTATATTTCACTTCTACATCATACTTGAGCTTAGGTGGCAGAGGAACTATGAAATTGCTTTCCGAAACAACCAAAGAATCAACCATCACATTTTCTTCTCTCGGGACAAATGAAATGTTGAAAGCCAGGAAAAAACTGTCAATGAGGTCCCATACTTCATTTCTATAACTTTTGAGCCGATGGTGTTTGGTTTGATAAATATTTCTGATCTGTTGGACAATCAAATCAGCATCGCCAACCATTGATATCTTTGCAATCCCCATATCCTTAGCAGCCTTCAATCCCAAAATAAGAGCTTCATATTTTTCCACATTATTGGTAGTTTCAAATTCTAACTTAGATGTGGTTTCATGAGCAGGGGAAAAAAAGACTACTCCAACGCCATCACCATCTCTAGAAGATGCTCCATCAAAGAACATTTTCCACACATAGGTAATTGGAGGAGAATCTTCACAGAGAGTAATGGATTGCTTTCTGATTTCAAGAGGCAGTTCAAGGTGTCAGTGAGATTTAATAAGTTGGATCCCAAATCAGTATCAAGGGAAAAAATAGGATGATTAGTGGGGTCATATACATCACTATTAATGTAAGCCAAATGAGCTTATCTGTACAGTATTCTATGCTCCCCCCTGAACACAGGAATGGTAACATATGTGAGGTCCATTTCCAAGGTTCCCCCAAGTCTTTTTATCCAAGATCTTGACAAAAGCATGCCAAACTTGGGAGGAACATCAACCACCACAATATCCATGACCACACTTTTCATGGGCATTTGAAACAAGGTCACAACCAAATCTTTGATGACCCCAAGACATTGTACTCTCCTCAAATCAAAAGAATACAAATCATGATAATATTTTGTGATTTCTAATCTGAGTTCTTCCATGACAGTTTTGGGCATGAGATTATGAGATGCCCCTAAGTCCATCAAAAAATTATGCAACACCTTATCATGTATGTTCAGGGATGTATAGAAGGGAGGGGATGAATCATCTCAATCCTCTACCATAGACCCTAAGATGGCTGTTGAATTCTCATCTTGGAGGTTTACTAAGTCCGTGGAATGGAAAAGCGGCCCAGGCTGTAACAACTTGGAGAGGGATTTATTGAAATCTTCATTCTTGACTATCTCTAAAAGGGGTACAAGGATCTTGATTTTTTGAATTTCATGCTCAAAGCTAAAAGAGGAGGGGGGCTTCAGAATTTCTCTCACCTCTAGGACAAGACCTTTGGCAATTGGTGAGGGGTTCTGAGTTTTCTTTTCCTTACTGTTGTTTGCTGCATCTTCAACAAGCTTCTCTGCTTTGGTGGGTCGATCAAGAACATAAGGCTTTCCTTCTTTATTTTTGGACCTAAGGTTGTATCTATTTAGGATGCTGCTGGCCTTGTCCCCCTTTCTCAGCTCACTTATTTGGTTGTCTAAGAGAGACTCCTCATATGTAGATTGAGTCAAATGGGGAATTTGGGAGGTGCCACCAAGACAATGGATTTCAAGATCAAGCTCTTCTTCCTCTCCTTCTTCATTAGAAATGAGATTGTTTTGAAGAGGAGTCTGGATTTTCTGATCATCCCTATCTCTGTTTCTGGTTTCTCTTGGAATTATCTGAGGGGTATTGTTCAGTTTTCTGAATTTACCTCGGTTATTAGCATTTTGGGCAGCTTTAAAACTTTGCTTCCCCTCAAATTTCATTTTCTCCATCTCTGCAGAAAGAGATTTCACCAACTTGGTCAATTCATCCACTTGAGGATGGGATGCAAAAGAATCAGAGGTTGAGGCTTCAGATCTCCCCTTCCTTTGTCTCCATCGGCTTTATTTTTGAGTCTGTCAACCACCAACACATTGGATTCTACTTCCAGGGCTTCATCTTTCATATGAGCCAAGGAAGTATCTCTTCTTTCTCTGAGAAGGAGGCATAAATCAAGGTCAAAATCACTAGCATAAGCAATTTTGGCAGAGGCTTCTGTAGGCTTTATCTCGGGAGGGATCTTATTGTACATCTTGTTGAATCTTTTGGAGAAGCCAGAGACAAATTCTCCCTCTTTTATCTTCAGGGAACCAAACTCTGTGATATAGTACATAAAGTCTTTCTTATCCCCCCATTGTCTCAAGAAAACATCATCTAAAGCCTCAATCCCAACAATGGATCCAGGGGTCAATCCTCTAAACCATTTTCTAACCTCACCATTGAGGCTCTAGATGAAGACTCTCATCCATACATATTTGTTTTCAATATTCAAATTATCTGCATAACTGTAGACGGAAATAAGGTGCTCTTCAACAATTATGTCTTCTTCTCCAGTGAACTTGGGCATGTATTTAAGGTAATCTCCAGTCGAGAGAGAATTCATTGGTTGGGGTAGGACTGGAGGGGCATATCTTGCAGCTACTATGGCATCCATTTTGTTTCTAGGGGGGATTAGCACCAACCATAGGAATGATGGGTGGAGAAGAACTATGAGGGGAAGGGTTTTGAACATGGGAGACTGGAACTGATCTTCCGAGAGGAAAGGGAAACGACAGAGGATTCAGAGAAAAGGCTGTAGGGCTTGAGGTAACAAAGGTTTCCCTTTCTGTAGTAGTAGCAACAATAATAGGAGGAGGGGTGGTAAATCCCAGGGTAGGAAAATATTCTGAGGTGTTGGGTCTAGACAATGGTACAACTTCAAAGGAAATAGAAGTGACAAATATTTCTCCTTCTAATCCAAAACTAGGAAGAGAAAACTCAACAGGAACACCCCCAAACTTTAAACTTCAGGAAACTACAACAAACAATATGATAGGAAAATGAGAAGTAGATATCAGAGTTTCCACAAGAGGATAATGAAAATCATCAGAAATACCTGGTTTAACAATTGAAAAACTTTCTCGAAGGGCCTTTCCCTTTCGGATAATTTTCTCTGGGTCAACTTCAAGTGTTTCTAGAGGCATCTGTGGAGTAGAACTCATGTGTTTGCCTCTAGAAGCCAAAATTGAAACAATGGAGTCACTAGTGGATTCACATCAATGGAGTCGCCAGGTGCACAATCACAATCTTTAATGTACTAAGTTCTGGTGCACCTTCAGAACCAGTAAGATTTGTCATTCAATCCAAGGGAAAATATTCAATTCATCCCCAGTAATGACACCAGAAATGTTAGCATCAGAAGTCACGTATGGATTTTGGCAGAGGTAAGCCCGATACCCATCAGTTTGTATGTCACAATGAATAAATTTTAAGCGGGTCTAATGGACACAAACTAAGGATTTTATCGCTCTAACTCAAAAAACTGGGCTGGTGTTCATAAGAAGGTGAGGTCTTGATATAACTTCAGTCAGTAAGTTGTAATATAGTGGTGAGTAGGGGGAGGAAATTTGAGGAGAATGAAGAGGTCTGCTATGGACATTCGGTCTTCCAGCAACCTATAGGGGAAAAAACTCAGACAACAAGATCCTCTTGGATTCAAAGTTTTTAGACACTTAAGTATATTTAAGAAACACAACCATAACAACACAATGATCAAACATACATGACCATGTAGCTATAACAACTTGATCATCCATGTTGAGCTCTTTAGTGTAAGAGGGAAAAGACAACACAGAAAACTGATTAAAAATGGTAGTGATGTCACTCTGATCAAACCTCTATCACAAAAACATAACTGCCCTCGGTTGGATCCTCCATGCTCGAATGTTCTAACACAGCTGTTATAGAGAGATGAAAGGAAACTGATTTTCATTAAACAAGAACTCTCAAATACATATCATAACCAAAAGTTTTACTAGAACTTTACAATCATGAGCTTATCTCAACCATCGATCCAAACAAAATATCAAAATTGAGTATTTATACTCAAATAAACTTGCTCCCTTCAAAGGTGCGTTCTGGTCATTGCATTCAAGGCTTGGCATCTACATATTCTGCTGTCAGATCGCACTTGCATTCTTTTGTCAGACGCAAGATCAGATCGGTGTGGGATTCACAAGAAAACCCATGACAGGGAAACTTTCGGTTGATAGCTTTCCCTCCACGGTCAGATTTTCCATGCTTTCCATTTATGTGGTGAAACGAGGTTTCAACCACCTTCTCCATCTTCATTAACTGCTTTTATTGGGATCAGGATGAGGCCTGACACCCATAAATTCTCTAATCGAGCTCACAACTCCTTTGAGTTAATTCTGGCACTTTGAAGCCACACATATCCTTATTTGTGACCAAGACGGACGTTTCAATCCTTTGCGCGGCTCCATTTCCTTTCCCCATGCAAATGCATGCCGTGACCTTGTGCTTATCCATATGAAATATCAGGATTTCTCATTTCAGGAGTTCTCCCTCCCCTTGATTCTCAATGTTCTGATGCTTGAAATCACGAAACGACCCACCTGGATCAACGGTCAGAATTACTTTGAATTCGAAGACCATGATCATTTCCTTAAACAACTTTAGATGCCCACTGCTTGAATGGGCTCTTACCCTTATTTTGGCCCCACTTTCCATACGACCTTGGGCTGTGATCATGGACCTGATTCCTTAGACACGTTGCGATTTTGTGTTTAACGGAGTCGCTTTGTTCTCCATGCTCAGACCTCCAAGTCGCGAAATCGTGATCTCTCGGATCGGGTGCCACGCGTCCCCTTTGATTGGATGTCCCAAATCACATCGACACTTTGGGACCTTGTACCATCGACATTTCTCACCTCGGCCCTCCCGAAAAGACCTTCTTTATGACTCAGATCCTATGCCACGTGTCCTTATGAAATGGACAACCTAGATCATCTCACGACTTTGCGTTTCATGAGTCCTCATGACC
Organism: Picea glauca; assembly: GCA_000966675.3. Lineage (NCBI taxonomy): Eukaryota > Viridiplantae > Streptophyta > Pinopsida > Pinales > Pinaceae > Picea > Picea glauca. The sequence goes on along the minus strand of JZKD02S0358003.1, from coordinate 183,117 downwards.
CCACCCCTTGACTGATCCATTCGATGAGTCAGTGAAATGATAATATTGTGCCATGTGTTCCTTTGAAATGGATGACTTGGATTGACCATGATATTTCAGGCCTCAGTCTGACGCTAAACCTCTTGTAATTCCGTGATACCGATCACCCGATGGCCGTCGATATTATCTTCTTGCTGGATATCCTCCGTTGAAAGTTGATCTTGCTAGCTTGCTTGATTTGGATCCATATTAGATCACTCTAAGTGTTGCGTTTTGTGCTTATGACTGCGACCTATGTAAATAAAAACTTGGACGACTGACTAAGGATTTAGGAAAGAAAAATATCAGTGACAGAGGAAATGAGAGAAGTGATTGACCTTAGGGAAAACATGAAGGCTTATGGTTGATATTTCTCAGGCATGATACTAAGGAAAAATAGGTCTATTGAACAGGTGAAGACAAACAACAAAAAACTATAAGCCGAGAGAAAAACTCACGATCGGGTCTACAAAAGGAGGAAAAACAAGCAAAAACTACATACTTAGGTAGAAACCACAATTCACAAGAATTTGACAAGTTTGTGTGCTAACAATACTGATGCAGTACCTTCCTACACATGAGTAGGTTGTTGAGGTTCTTACCAAACCAGGACGAAGTTCAAGTACTTTCATGACAGACTTGGCATGGAAAATAATGCCTCCCTTGCTGAGAGGTTGGGTTGATGTTTGCAGCTTCTCGAGCCATTCTCTAGATTGTACTCCTCTATGACTAAGTTGAGTTGATGTGTGAGGACACTTATCCAAGAAGGGATAAGTTGGTTTGGGCTTATCGAAGAAGGGATAAGTGAGTGGATCTGTGAGGACACTTATCTAAGAAGGGATATCCCAATGTCCCTTATGGAGAGAACATGAATACACGTCCCATGTGGAGAGCACATGAGGATATGTGAAGGGATTTGACCTTGATGTCACATTATATGGGGAGTTGACCCTATTGTTTCTAGATGGAGTAGCCTCTAGAAGTCAACATGGGAGTGCCATGTGTGACAAACACTCTCCATATCGTACTCCTCTATGAACTGAGCTGAGTTGATCTATGAGGACACTTATCTGAGAAGGGAAAAGTGGGATACTTATTCGAGATGGGATAAGTGGGTTTTGGTCTTATAACCCAATGTCCCTGGTGGAGAGCACATGAGGACACGTCTCTTGTGGAGAGTACATGATGACATGTCAAGGGAGTTGACCTTGATGTCACACACTATGGGGAGTTGAACCTAGTGTTTATAGAGGGAGTAGCCTCTAGAAGTCCACATGGGAATGCCATGTGTGAAAAACATTTTGCTACTATAGTGGTTGTGTACCACTGGCAGAGACTATGTGTCTCTAGACAATAGTTGTGTACTACTATAGTGGTTGTGTACCACTGGAAGTGACTGTGTGTCACTAGACAATAGTTGTGTGCTACTAGTAGTGGTTGTGTACCATTGAATAGTATTTGTGTACTACTGTGGAAAGATACCTCCCTAGGTAAGAGGGAGTGTTGATGTTTCAACATCTAGCAGACCTTCTCCCAGATTGGGTTGCAAACCAAGGGCGATAAGAAACATTTTTAACAAAGGTGTACTCATGGTAAATGGGCATAGGCATAGTCCTTCCTTGATCATGACAAGGAACAATATGGACTCTAGGTGCTTGAGATGCTTTCCACATGTCAGTTAACATCAGATCAACATTCAATCATAGGTGTGTACCTGTGGTGAACGATCCTGGTGTGGTATTTTTCCTAGTTATGGTGATTTGACAAGGAATGATAAAAAATCAAGATGCTATATGCTATTACATGTGGCCCCAGAGTGAGCCTGATCTCAGAGAGAGTCAATTGGCTCAGAGGGAGACCCACAGAAGAAGTTTCTCCTTAGTTTAGTTGGGAGAGAGATGTTTCCCTAGACTATCAGACAAGTGTCATGACTCATGGGTGAAGATTTTATACTTCAGTGACAAGATTGGCATGATGTAGAATGTCTCCCTCGTTGAGAGGGAGTGTTAATGTTTGGACAACATTGAGAAGACATTCTCTTATAATAATAGTTAATAATATAATTATTGATTCTTAAATACTATATATACTAAGTAAATGATAATAATAAATAGTTATTGTTTATCCAAGGGACACATCCTTTCATGGATGGTCACCATATGTTCTCTATATATGGAACACTCATCATTTTAATAATATATCGATCATATCTCACATAGAAAAACAACATGGTATTAGAGCGAGACTGGGCTTGACTCCCTCACAGGAGGGCCCATGAAAATGAGAGTAGAGTAAAGTGTTGGGAGTGTTAAATTTATGGGGTTGTTACAATCTCTATGTACAACATATTTACTTTTTACTCCTACCTAAATTATAGAAAGAATTCCATAAATTATGGTGGGTAGTAATTTTTAGTAAAATTGTCTAATTGCCTAAATAGGAGGAATGTACTACATATTTACTGTAATGTACCCCGAATTTCCCAATTTTTTTTTGTTTGTTTGTTAGGGGACATTAAAATTCCTTGACTCTTAAACATTTGATTGTGACACAAATATAATCCATTAGACATACCTTAATTCCTTTATTGTATGTATAAATGATTTATCATCGTTATTGTATTAGAGTCATACACTTATTTTTTATTAAGAGAATTGTGACTAGGGCTATCATAGCCCTTAGCATAACTACCATGTATATGTCAAGTCATGATATCTAAAATACAACGTGTAATAGACTATATACTATAGACTATCATATAGTCTATCCATAACATTAACACTATCCATAACGATATACATCATTTACCATACATACTATCGTGTTTATATATATATATAGTTTACCATATAAACTATCATATGGATACCATAACCCTAACACTATCCATAACATATATATATTGTATATAAACTAACATATGGATACCATAAGACTAAAACTATCCATAACATATAAATATCATTTAACATATGGACTGTTATATGGATGCCATAACAATGTATGAATTTAGTATAGTGTAACAAACATATACCATAACAATATGGTTTTGTTCTAGCACCGCGAACATAAAACTATTCCTAACATTGTTAAACCCTACCCGACTATTAACACAACTCAGCAATGAAGTGGTTTGAAAACCGTTTGCGGTGGATGACAGCTCGGTCCTGTAGGAATTTACTTTTGGACTGGTTCATTAATGGTGAGCCTATCCTGTACCCTCCAGGCTAACAATTAGGCAAACACACCCAATGCAGGTACGCCATCTCCTCGACTTCACATGGAAGAGGTAATGGTGCATACCTACTATGTTTACTCCTTTAGCGAGGCTCTCGAGGTAGTATTCATTCATTGTTCTTGCCCCCTTTGGTCCTATAACATGAGTTTTGTCTCTGCATTGAAACATGACTAGTGCACTTTGGTGAGGTTCGGCTCTAGTGCATGATGAAGAGAACAAAAACACATACTCGGGGTTCTCTATGTGCCAAGGTGAGTAAGGATTTCATTGTTTAAGACCTATGTGAGAAGTATTTCCTAATGTGCTCTCTGTTTGATGCAGATATAATTAGTTGATCTCAAAATAACAGACCTCGTGTTTTCCTTTCTCTGTTTGAGAATTGACAATTGTGCCTATATGCATTTACTACCTAGGATTTCCACTAGGTTTATGGTTTCGGGTTTGGAGAGTTATTGTGTTTCCCAATTGGTTGACTGTTAGGCTTCTAACTATACTCATTATGGTCCTTTCCCAGTCGAACCATGGCCTGAATCGTTTTAATGTTAAACCCTCTGCATTTTTCTTTTATTTACCATTGTAACATTGTGATTCTTACCCTCAGGGATTCGTCCAGAGACCCCAACACTTGCTATGCGGGGTTGGTGTTTTTCAGACTTGGCTATTGTTGGTACTCCTTAGGGAATTTTTGTAATTTTCACTTTGTATTTACATGACAATATTAACTCTTTGTGGGGAGTTTGAAATTTACCCTCTGTATAATTATAAATAACATTATTAACCCTCTACGAGAATTCGTAATTTACACTCTGTGTATGTAAATAACAATATTAACCCTCTGTGGGAGTTCATAATTTATGCTCTGTCTAATTATATTAACACTATGTGGGAATTTGTAAATTTATGCTCTGTGTAAATATACATAGCAGTATTAATCCTCTGTGGGAACTTGTAAATTTACGCTCAGTGAAAGGTTTTCGTATTTACTTTCCGTGCACATAATTACTAATATAAATAATATTTTAATAGTTTAAAATGACACTTGCTTGTATCCTCTGGTTACAAAACGATTTATCTTCCGGGAAGGATTTGGTTCTTTCTATAATGTTATTTAATTTTAGTGATTCATTGTGAACAATACACAGGTCACATCTTATGCACCTCTTATGAATGCTTATTATATAATACTTCCTCACTGTGATCGTTACCCAAATCGGGAATTTCGCTGTGTGATTTCAGGAAATGAATGGCAGTCTCTGTTTAAATGCTGAATTTTTCCATCGTCGATTCCTTCTGTTTATTGGTCCTCGACACAGGGTTGGAGAAATATTAATGTGTGCTTCCTGCTTGCTTAATCTATGCACAATCTATTTCAATGCTAGTTATTTACTGTCGCCTCTCTCTGTTTTATAAGTGAAAATGCTACACACATATACATGAAATTAATGATGGGGCCCTTTTTTGTTTTGCGAGGGTACCCATCAGTCGCTTTTGGGTCCACTTCTCCTTCTCCTAGACCGTGGACATATTGTCACACAAGAACAAGTGTCAATCTAGTTCTTCGCTAGACTCAAGCTAAGTATTGTCCTTGACTTATTCTTATTGTTTGATCTCCATAGAATTAAAATGTTAGCACAATTTACTAAACCCCCCTATTAGTTCCTTTGCAGGTTGCGCAAGTTGGTGAAGTTGGATGAAGGAATCATCTTACTCAAAAGGTATTTGAGTTCCATGTCCTTGCATGCATTAACTTTGTTTAAATCCATATTCTATGTACATTTTCTTAGAGCTCTGTTTACAATAAGAGGTTGTGGAGTTTTGGTTTTATGTTACTCCAACTGTAATATTTTGAATAGTGATCGATTGAATACAATGGTTGCTTTTTATAGATACTGTGAATTCTTCATTATATTTCAGTGGTAATAAATAATGTATTCGGGCTATTA
>JZKD02S0358003.1:139055-156483 GCA_000966675.3 Picea glauca | reverse complement strand
TTTAAAATTTTTTCATTTCTTTTTAGTTTTTCTTTGGTTTTCACCATTTTGTTAAGTTTTTATTTTTATTTTTAAATTTGAGTTTTGAATATATTTTTTTAAATGTGTTTTTGTCTTTACTAAAAAAAATTATATTCATGAAGATTTTCTCCTTTCTCTTTATTTATTTTTTAATGTAAATTTAAGAAAAAAAAAGTTAGTAAATAAATTTTCAAGTGACCATTTAGGATCCAATTTTGTTTTTTTTTATTATTTGTGTAGGGATTTGTTGTCAAGGTCACACTTTCAATTAGGTCATAATTAGATACAATTTTAACGTTTAGAAAAAACATTTTGCTTTAGGTAGCATCACATGTTTATTTAGGTGTTGATTTTAAGGTTTTTCTAAGCAACTATTTTATGTTTGAAGGCCATGCTTGAAAAAAGTTGTAATTTTGACCCGGTTAGAAAAACATGTGCTATAGGTAGCACCACCTTTTGATTTGGGGGTTGATTTTAAAGTTTTTTTGAATAACCATTTGATCCTTTAAGCCCATGCTTGAAAAAAGTTGTAATTTTGACCCGGTTACAAAAAATGGTGCTTCCGATAGCAACACTTTTTGATTTGGTGGTTGATTTTCATGTTTTTTAATGCAAAAATATGGGTTTTAAGGGCTATAGTTCTCATTGATTTGGTAACTTTGTTAAATCTCCTCCAAGTTTCTTTTTACTATAAAAGGATTATAAAAGTTATTCTTTTCCTTTCATTACTATTCACCAACATTTGTAAATGTCTTCCAAGTTCCTTTTACTATAAAAGTAATATAAAAATGAGTTTAAGCTCATCGAACTATGCCGAATGACGTATGCCTAATTTTAGAAGACATAAGTTTTTCAATATAGGGGTCCGCCTAGGTTCGAAACTTGTCTAACCTGCTTAGTGTGGTTTGCGAGCACCTACACTGGGCCCAAGTTTATAGGAAAAATCTCTCCAACTCAACCACGATGATAGTTAGATCCACCAATTCTCCTAGTAAAAAAGAAAAAAAATGTTTTTCCTTCATTATTCCTCACCAAAGGAATATAAAAATAGTATTAACCAAAGGAATATAATTTTTTTTTCCTCCATTATGGTGTTGCGACTCTTTCATCCTTCACTCGTTTACTTGGATTCATTATCATGAGTAAAGGTTACATCTCAATCAGATTTTTACCAAAGCCAACAATGCTATTCTTCGTGCTGAAATACACTTCACCAAATCACATCTCATCCATTTATTAGTCCATGTTGAAGGTAATCCATGGACTTTAGCAATTGATACATAGTTGACTTTATATTAGTTTTTCAGTGGACTTTATATTTTTTCCCAAACTCTAATGTTTTAGATAGAAAACTTACAATAATATAGTAGAAATGATTATTCTTCATCATGTAATTGGAGAATAGATTCGAAGTCTTATTGCAGGCTTCACTATTCCCAATGTTTAATTTTTACTTTCTTCCCAATGTTTTTATCATTTTTACCTAAGTTTTCTCCCACACAATGTTTATATCATTATTACCTAAGTTTTCTCTCACACATGCAATTTTTTAGATGTGAGATAACCTAAGTTTCTTTGACACAAGGCAAGTTCTTGCATTGTTAGATAACACAAGTTTTATTGAGACTATTTTATTGAAAGTGTTTGCCAACCGTATTTAATAAACTATTATCGTGTCTTTAATAAACTATAATCACTTCTAACAAATGATCATTTCAAGGAGGTGGTTTTACTTGAAAAATGTTGCATTGGTTGATGTCTTCAATGCCACCTATGTCAGTTCCTTAAATAAACTATTAGTTCCTTAAATAAACTGATCTGTTCACCACCTTCCATAGATGTCCACTTGATATTCACCACCTTCCATAGATGTCCGCTTGATATTCACCACCTTCCATAGATGTTTTGATATTCAGTCTTCCATAGACACTTACAATTTGCTATCTAGCTAGGAAAAATTGCTTGCATAAGCAGAGGTTAATTACTTTTCTTTGCTCATGGGCATACATTATTTCTTGTTTGATGAACTAAGGACATGAACATGAAGCATAAAGTCGCAAGTTTCACTCATTCATTTTTGTTGGATTGGTGTTGAGATAATTATTGCATCTCCAACTCTGCAAATAATCACATATGGACAAAAAGATGGGTAAATATTAATCTAGATGCAACTTCACTATTTCAAATTTTTTTTTCGTACAGGTTTAAGTGAACTATTCAACTTCACCATTTCAATTTTTTCTTTACAAGATTAGGAAAAATAATAAATGTATGACATATATCTTTCGAATGCAATGTTTCACACAGATGCATCGACTCAAGGTAATTCCCTCTTGCATGTTAAACACATTTCCCCTTCCTGCATGTTAAATGGATTCCCCCCTTCTATGTGTTGTAGGTCTATTTTTTTTATCAATGCATATCTAAGTTATAGTTTAAATTAGATAAATAATCTTAAGGAAGTATTTGAAGCTAATTTTTAATTGTGAGCTCTAGATCTCATCATGTGTTTATTAAACATAGAAACACAATCATAAGGTCCCATTTATCAGACAATAATTATATAAGTGAAAGAAACTTACTACAACTATGTAAAAGATATAATCAAGAGTGAGGTTGTGAAACAAGAGAATTGGGGCAGAAGATGTCGTGGTGCGCCTAGTGTAATGTGTTGGTACTTCAAATGAAGCCATGCAACTAATACTGTAACACTGCAACAACATAGTCATATATTTAATATAATAATAAATAACTGAATAAATAATTGGATAAAACTTTATTTTGGAATCATAACATAGAAATTGGATGGAGATTGGTTTAGTCTTCTTTAACATGAATTGAAATCATTGAAATCATTTACTTCTTGCATATGATCCACCAAACACAATCTCTTAACTATTTTCAGGCCGGTAAATTCTTCTTTAAATATGTAATCATAGCATATGCTAGAAATTTGGATAGCCAAATGTCCTTGTATTGACTGAGGGGTTCAATGGGTTACCTATTAAATCCTGTTGCTACTCCCCAAAGTACCTATAAAAATAAGAAACAAAACGATGAGAGGAAGCATTTAAAACAAATTAAAAAATAAATATAAATGAAAAATAAAAATATAAATGGAACAATAATTGAAAATCTTAATAGGTATGGATTAATTGGGTTAATTTCATATTGAAACTCATTAATTTAAGTGAGATTAGGTTTAGTTTTGGGTTTGTCCTGGACCAAAATTTTTCAGTCCCAACTACACTCGATTTTCCCAATTTGGTTCAACTGTTATTGCATGATCCAACAATTTCTGAAGGAGGATCCCCCTTATTACTACCTATCAAAATATATTATGCCAACAACAATGTTAGGTAATGCTGATAAGAGATGATTCAATACACATATATAAACAATAAAATTATTAATTGCATTATTAAATCCGTGCTTTATATAAATTACCTAAAATAACTATGGAAGGTAAAAGAAACAATATCTGGATGGATGGGTTGAAGGATAGGTGTGTCGTACACATGCATGAGAAAATGTAATTCTTACATACACCTAATGAAAAACAGGCTGTAGTAGTTCAAAATCACAGTTTTCTCCTAGATAGATGATGAAAGAAAAATCTAAATCTATAAATAAAACCAACTACCTACCCCACTATCACCACGTCCATGACATTGTTGTTTCTGTTGTGACTATTTCCCTTTCCCTTTCCCTCACCATTGTCAACCATTTTCACAGACACAAATCCTCAAACTGAAATCCCACACCCAAAGCAAAAGCATCAAATCCTCTTCCCAAAGGCCAAAAAATTAGTATATAATACAATGTGGTTGATCATATGCTTGGAAAATCAGTTGTTTGACATGCACTTATTTGCCATTATCTTTGGGCATTGTGAAGGTAGGGATACTTGAAAGTATGTTATCAATGGGAGAATGCAGGGGTTTAAATGAAGAGATAACAGAGTTAACCACAATAGGTAGCTCGAAATATGTTATCAATGGCATAATGAAAGGGTTTAGATGAAAAGATAATAGAATTAAGCCCATTACTTACCGACATTTCCATTGCCATTCAACAATTGTTTGTCAACATTTCTGTAACGACCCCATCGTTACGACTACATGCAACGTAACTCTAAAGCAATTTTTTTTTTAGCAAGAAGGCAAACGATGACAACAGTTAAACAACACAAATTGACGATGAACACAATGCACATAGATCAGGAAATAGACAACAACGACTCAACACACTAGCACATCGTGTGACTGCACGAAACATGCGATAATCAAAGATAGACAAAAACGACTACCCACCCAACACAAGCAAGACAATGCCTACAAGCTAAAGGACAACATCAACATCCCGACCCAGTGGCTTCGACGACCCGCAACTAGGAACCTCTATGGCGTGCAAACCAAACACATTAAGGCCTCACAAAACCAAGTACCAACAACCGTTATAACTGATGCAGGAGCATTGTCAACAACCAAACAAGCATGGATGCAGAAGCCAGCTGGGAAAAGCGCCAACACATTTTTCACGTTTTGAAATGTTTTGGAAGATTAAGAAGCGGATATAAATGTAATAGCTAGAAGTGTACTTGCATTTATGTTTGGCGGTTGTGAACAGATCGTGAGCGATTTTCTCTCATCTGTCTTTATAAAAGGCATTTAAGCCCAGTTAATGAAAGTAGGTAGATTTTAATTATAGATTAGATAGTTTAGAAGAGCAGGAGGGAAAACCGAATATAGACACCCTCGTCTTTGTATCTTTAGATCATTAACACATAACAAAGAGTAGAAGGAGAAAGCTGCAACAGAGAGTTGTAGAGAAGAACCCATGTACAGAAGAACTTGAGTTAATATATGGAGCTTTGACTCAAATTTAATGGTGTTATGATGTTTTCTGTTTATACATGGTGAATGGTATGCTTATGGTTGTTTTATTCTCTCTGTTATGCATTTGTTATGAGGCTATGCTATGTATGTATGATTTCATGTTGAATGTTTGAAGTCTGAGAGAGAGAGAGAATGAGTTTCAATTGTTTCTCTTCCTCAGTGAGAGAAGTTTTTGCAAGGAGTGCAGTGAAACGTCCGCAAGGTGTGCGTTGACAAAGGTTCTGAGTTTTATCTCATAAAGCTCAGGAGAGATACCATTGTTCTCATTCCAACAGAAGTGCAGGTGAAGCACAAAAGCCGTGCAAGGTGTGCGTAGGCTAATCGAGGCCTTAAAATTATCAACTAAGGTTCAAAGGTGAGGGACTGCTATTGCAGAGGGTCCACAGAATTGAAGAATCAAATACCTAGAAGTATTTGAAACTCTACCGCAAGGAGTGGGCACAAGAGTCCTTTTGAGACTTGAATTGCAAATGAAAACTCAGGAGGGTTAGCACCTTTGAAAGTACTCAAAGGAAGACGAAGATTGAAAATTCCTCACAGAAGTTAAGTTCCAGTGGAGGAACACTGGTTCATTTCATAGAAGTCTTCAAGGAAGGAACGAGCGGTTGAAATTCTTTGTGGAGAACTCGTGAAGTCGCGAGGACCATGGGATTCAATGAAGCTACAAGGAGGTCAAGTGTTGGATGAACCCACCTATTAGGAGGTAAGACTCAACGTGGATCGTTGATCGTGATAGTGGAGCCATCAGATCATTTCGGGGATTCAGAGTTTGTAAGTCCAGAGTGTAAGCCAAAATCCTTGGTCACTCTAACTCCCAAATCGCGAAAAGAATTGTTAAGTGAAGGATTTCAGGATTTTGGTAATTCAGGATTCAGAATACTGGAAATCTTGATGACAAGGAGCCAGGGGCCTTTGCATTGAAAAACCTTGGAGTTGCGAAATGTGAAATATTGTAAAGTGGCATTTTGACATTTCGGTGTTTTGGGGTTTTGGAAGGTTGGAGAGTCGAGAAGCATTGCATCAGGATTTGTGAAGTCGCGAAGTCCAAAACCACGATGAAGTGAAAAGTCCATTAGGAAGCCAACATTTGCTGAACACATCGGGATTCGACATTTCAGTATTTTCGAAGACAAGAGGTCAGGGCTCTTTGTTCCAGAATTCCCTAAGTCATGAAATGCGATACAGTTATGGAGGAGGATGCGGCCAGAGGTTTCAACAATTCGACATTTTGGGTTTCAGAGGTTGAAGAGATAAGAAGCTCAACAACAAGAATTCGTGATATCATGAAACTCGAATTCTTGATCTGGAAAAGGGCGCGATCAATTTATTGAGTTCAGGAGATTTGAGTGATGCTTGGTGTTTGATCATGCGGGGCATACTCATAAGGACTTATGGATACACCGTCGAGTGTGTGAGGGATTCCCTGTGGGGAAAATCAAAGAGTCAATCAGACTCAGGAGGGAATATTTAGAATGATCCTGAGCGGATCTCGACCAGAGGGTTGGGGGTTTGCATCATTTGGTATCGGATCTTGACTATGTTTGTATATTGCAGATGGAGGAAGAAGGAGGACGAAGAGTAATATGATACACATCATTTTGTATCAGAGCATAGAAAAAAGTTCTTGCTTTCAGTAGTGGAGAAAAAGAGGAACATTTTACAGCCATGCCGCCAAGGAGAAGAGACATACCAATGCCTGGTCCAACAATGGAAAGAGAAATGCGTGAGCTACGTGCCAAGCTTGATGCCATGGAGACATCACAGAGGCACACAGTTGATGCTGGGGATATCAACGAAGCTGAAAGTGAAAATGAAGCTGGGAACGAAGGAGAAGAAGTAGCAGTCGAAGATGCTATGGATGAACATCTATTTAGGGCTGTTGCAAGGATAGGTGCCAGAGCAAAAATGGACATTCCAGTGTATGAGGGAAACTTGGATGTTGAATAACTTCTAGACTAGATTAGAGCTCTAGACAAATACTTCGACTATGAGGATGTCGAGGAAGACAAGAAAGTAAAACATGCCATTACTAGACATAAAGGGCATGCAACACTATGGTGGGATGAATTGTAGGCTAACAGACGCTGCAAAGGCAAGAAAAAAATCAAGATATGGGATAGAGTGGTTGCAAAGATGAAAGCAAAATTCATACCCAAGCATTATCAAATCACTCTATTTCATAGGATGTAGAATTTGAGACAAAAGCTGATGTCAGTGAAATAATACACTAAAGAGTTCTACAAGATAAACATTAGAGCAGGTCATCGAGAAAGAGATGATGAAAAAGTTTCCAGGTACATGAATGGTCTGCGATATGACATCCAAGATGAGATGATCATGATGATCATTCGAAATGTGGAAGATGATTATCAGATAGCTCTGAAAGATGAAGAGAAGCTGAGCCTAAAGCAAGGTCAAAGAGGCCTAGGCAGAAGTCAAGCCAAAGGAAAAACAATTTCCCAAGACAGAACTTAGAGATCTAAAGAAGAGGGAAAGAAACCTCAAACTCAAACTGAGAGAGGAGGAAGCTCACAGAGAGGGCAATATGTTGATAGAAACACTTTTCCTCGAGCCAGATGAAGAGAAAGAGGCAGAGGTGGTGAAGTGAAATGATTTGTCTGCAGAAAGATCGGACATAAATCCTACGAGTGTCCAGATAAGAAGAAATATGGTGGTGAAACTCACATTTCTGAAGCACAAGGATGGAATGTTGAGGCAGAAGATGCTAAGGGCAGAATATCCTTAATGATGAGGAAATTTCTCTTAACGCCAGAGAAGGAGGCAGAGAACCCAACCCAAAGAAACAATCTGTTTCAAACTGCTTGCAAAACAAAAGACAGAGTATGCAAAGTCATCATGGACAGCAGTAACACAAACAATCTTGTTTCTATAGAGATGGTAGAAAATGTGGAGCTGGAGACTATCATATATCCAAGCCCATACAGAGTTTCATGGCTACAAAAAGGACATCAGGTAAATGTCACTAAACAATGTTTAGTTGAATTTAAAATAAGAGGATATAAGGATGAAATATTATGTGATGTCATTCCCATGGATGTTTGTCATCTATTGCTAGGTAGACCATGGCAATATGATAGGAACATGATTCATGATGGGAGAAAGAACACGTACACCCTGAATAAAAATGGTAGGAATCACATGTTGCTTCTGATTAAGGATAAAGAAGTGAAAATAGAGGTGAGCAACACTGTACTTCTCATGAGTGGGAAGGAACTTCTTAATGAGGTTAAGAAGAAAGAAGACACACAATTTATTGTGGTCAGGAAGCCTATAATTGTTTTGACCAGTACAAGAGTAGATGATTTACCAGAATAAATCTAGGAGTTGCTGGAAGAGTTCACTGATATAGTAGTGGACAAACTACCTTGTTCGTTGCCACCGATCAGGAGTATAATCCCTCACATTGATCTTATACCTGGAGCCAGTTTACCAAAAAAAGCAACGTACAGATTGATGCCATAGGAGAATGAAGAAGTCAAGGCAAGTCTAGGACTCAATGCACAAAGTATTGGTTAGAGAGAGCTTGAGTCCATGCGCTGTTTCGACAGTGCTCAGCCTAAAGAAAGATGGAGGCTGGAGAATGTGTACAGACTCAAGGGAAATCAATAAGATCACCATTAGATACATATTTCCATTTATGAGGATGGACTATTTGATGGATTGATTGAGTGGAGAAATATTTTTTTCAAAGATTGATTTGAAAAGTGGATATCATCAGATTCAAATGAGAGAAGGTGATGAATGGAAGACAACATTCAAGATGAATGAGGGGCTGTATGAATGGCTTGTCATGCCATTTGGTTTAACGAATTCACCCAATACTTTCATGAGATTGATGAACGAAGTCCTGAAGGATTTCATAGGGAAATTCGTCATTGTATATCTTGACGATATATTAATTTTCAATAAAACAGAAGTAGAGCATTTAAAGCATTTAGCTGCAGTGATGAAGAGATTACAGCAAGAGAAATTGCTGATTAATGTGAAGAAATCATCATTTATGAGGGCAGATCTCATTTATTTGGGTTTTGTTATCTCTGCAAATGAGTTGAAGATGGACCCAGAAAAGGCAAATGCGATTAAGAATTGGCCATCGCCGAAGAGTGTATTTGAAGTTTGAAGCTTCCATGGTTTGGCTAGCTTCTATAGGAAATTCATACGAAATTTCAGTGGGATTAGTGCACCAATGATGGATATGGTGAAGAAAATACACAAATCTTTTCACTGGACAGAGGAAGCAGAGAAGAGTTTCAATCTATTGAAGAAGAAGATCACTGAGCAACCAATTTTGGTTTTGCTAGATTTCAGCAAGACATTCCATGTCAAGTGTGACACGAGTGGATTTGCAATAGGAGTGGTCTTGAGCCAAGATGACAAACCGATCGCATACTTTAGTGAAAAATTGAATGAAGTGAAGGTTAAGTACTCCACATATGACAAAGAATTCTATGTGGTCATACAAGTGCTAAAGAAATGGAGGCACTATTTGGTTCCCAAGGAGTTTGTTTTGTACAGTGATAATCATGCTTTACAATTCATGACTCAACAAGAGAAGTTGAACCAAAAACATGCTAAATGGGTTGAATTCATGCAGAATTTTACTTTTGTGACTAAGCATATTTCTGGAAATGCTAACAAAGTTGCTGATGCTTTGAGCAGGAAATGTTTTCTTATGCAAGAATTCAAAGTCAAAACTTTGGGTTTTGATAACCTCAAGGAAATGTATAGGGATGACCCAAATTTTAAGGAAGCATATGAGGCGTCTGAGAATCCAATTCTCAGGGATATAAGCCAATGGATCGAATATATGATCCAGGATGGATTATTATTCAGGGGCAATCAATTATGTATTCCAAAATGCTCCATGAGGGAGAACTTGCTGAAGGAAAAACACAGTGGAGGATTGGCCGGACACTTCGGTCATGATAAGACATTCTCAAAGTTGAATGGCTCATATTTTTGGCCAGGGATGAGGATAGATGTTAAGAAATTTGTGGATAGATGCATAATTTATCAACACACAAAAGGAAAAAGGAAGAACACAAGGTTATACTAGCCATTACCCATACCAGAAAGGCCGTGGGACGCAGTGAGCATGGATTTCATATTGTGACTACCAAGAATGAAAAAAGACTACGATTCGATCTTTGTGGTAGTAGACAGATTTTCAAAGATGACACATTTCATACCATGCCATAAAACCAGTGACACAACTCATATTGCGAACCTGTTTTTCAAGGAAGTTGTCAGACTTCACAGCTTGCCAAGGAGTATTGTTTCAGATCGAGATACCAAGTTCGTGGGACATTTCTGGAGGACTTTATGGAAGAAGTTGGGGACAAATTTGTCTTTTAGCTCAACATATCATCCTCAAATGGATGGACATACATAAGTTATGAACAAGAGCTTGGGAGATTTGTTGAGGAGCTTAGTGACTGAACACCACAGTCAGTGGGACCACATTCTGCTACAGGTGGAATTTGCTTATAATGATTCGCTTAACAAAAGTACAGGGTAGAGTCCATTCCAGATTGTATATGTAATGCAGCCAAGGGGAGTTTCTGAATTGAAATATTTGGAACAAAATGAATTCATAAGTGCTAGTGCATAGGACTTTGCAGAAGAAATGAAGGAGCTTCACAGCTGAGTCAAGGAGTGATTGTAGAGTTCAAGTCAAGATTACAAGCGCAGAGCGAATCAACATAGGCAATAAATTCAATTTGAAGTTGGTGATTTGATTCTTGCACATCTGAGGAAGGAGAGGTTCCCAAAAGGAACATATAACAAACTGAAGATGAAAAAGATTGTACCATGCAAGGACGTGAAAAAATTTGGGACAAACACATATGAGATTGAATTACCCGATGGGATTGGAATTTCACTGATATTCAACGTTGTAGATTTGTACCCTTACAGAGCTAAAAAAGCAGGAGTAGAGAATGAACAAACAAAGTTTCAATGGACTAAACAAATGCTTGTAGCTGAAAATCCACAGATGGAAAGTATAATTGACAAGCGGATTAGCAAAAAGACCAGGATAAAAGAGTATTTTGAATACTTGGTCAAATGGAAGGGACATCCAGTTGAATATGCTAGTTGGGAAGATGAAGCAAAAATTCAAAAGCATGGATAGACTATGCAAGAGCTCATGAAAAATATTTCATGAAAATTTTCAAGCGAGGGAGTATGATGCAGGAGCATCATCATCAACCAACCAAGCATGGATGCGGAAGCCAACTGGGAAAAGCGCTAGCACATTTTCCATGTTTTTAAATGTTTTAGAAGATTAAGAAGCAAATATAAATGTAATAGCTAGAAGCATACTTGCATTTATGTTTGGCGGTTGTAAACAGATCGTGAGTGATTTTCTCTCATCTGTCAATATAAAATGCATTTTAGCCCAGTTAATGAAAGTAGGTAGATTTGAATTATAGATTAGATAGTTTAGAAGAGCAGGAGGGAAAACTGAATATAGACACCCTCGTCTTTGTATCTTTAGATAATTAACACATAACAAAGAGCATAAGGAGAAAGCTGTAGCAAAGAGTTGTAGAGAAGAACCCATGTACAGAAGCACTTGAGTTAATATATGGAGCTTTGACTCAGATTTCATGGTGTTATGATGTTTTCTGTTTATACATGGTGAATGGTATGCTTATGGTTGTTTTATTCTCTCTGTTATGAATTTGTTATGAGGCTATGCTGTGTATGTATGATTTCATGTTGAATGTTTGAAGTCTGAGAGAGAGAGAGAGAATGAGTTTCAATTGTTTCTCTTCCTCAGTGAGAGAAATTCCTACAAGGAGTTCAATGAAACGTCCACAAGGTGTGCGTTAACAAAGGTTCTGAGTTTTATCTCAGAAAGCTCAGGAGAGATACCGTTGTTCTCATTCCAGCAGAAGTGCAGGTGAAGCACATAAGCTGTGCAAGGTGTGAGTAGGCTAGTCGAGGCCTTAAACTTATCAACTAAGGTTGAAGGGTGAGGGACTGCTGTTGCAGAGGGTGCACAGAGTCAAAGAATCAAATACTTAGAAGTATTTGAAAGTCTGCTGCAAGGAGTTCACGTAGGAGTCCCTTGAGACTTCAATTGCAAGTGAAATCTCAGGAGGGTTAGTACCTTTGAAAGTACTCAAAGGAATATAGAGATTGAAAACGCCTCACAGAAGTTAAGTTCCAGTGGAGGAACACTGGTTCATTTCACAAAATTCTTCAAGGAAGGAACGAGCAGTTGAAATTCTCTGTGGAGAACTCGCAAATTCGCGAGGATCATGGGATTCAGTGAAGCTGCAAGGAGGTCAAACATTGGATGAACCCACCCTTCAGGAGGTAAGACTCAATGTGTATCGTTGATCATGATAGTGGAGCCGTTAGATCATTTCGGGGATTCAAATTTTGTAAGTCCGGAGTGTAAGCCAAAATCCTTTGTCACTCTAACTCCTGAATTGCAAAAAAAATTGTTGAGTGAAGAATTTCAGGATTTCAGTAATTCAGGATTCAGAATACCAAAAATCTTGATGACAAGGAGCCAAGGGCCTTTGCATTGAAAAACCCCAGAGTTGCGAAACATGAAATATTGTAAAGTGGTGTTTCGACATTTTGGTGTTTCAGGGTTTTGGAAGGTTGGAGAGTCGAGAAGCCTTGCATCAGGATTCGCGAAGTCACGAAGTCCGAAACCCTGATGAAGTGAAAATTCCATTGGGAAACCAACCTTTGCTGAACACATCGGGATTCGACATTTCAGTATTTTCGAAGACAAGAGGTCGGGGTTCTTTGTTCTGGAATTCCTGAAGTCGCGAAACATGATACAGTTGTGGAGAAGGACGCGGCCAAAGGTTTTGACAATTCAACATTTTGGGTTTCGGAGGTTGAAGAGATAAGAAGCTTGACAACAGGAATTCACGATATCGTGAAACCTGAACTTCCGATTTGGAAAAGGGCACGATCAATTTATTGAGGTCAAAAGATTTGAGTGATGCTTGGTGTTTGATCACACAGGGCATACTCATAAGGACCTATGGATACACCATCGAGTGTGTGAGGGATCCTCTGTGGGGAAAGTCAAAGAGTCAATCAGATTCAAGAGGGCATATTTAGAATGATCCTAAGTGGATCTTAGCCAGAGGGTTGGGGGTCTGCGTCAATAACCAATAATACACCCACATCGGGAAGCAAGAGACTCCGACTCGGTTATCATTCACGTCTATTCATCAGGGTGAGCAATGATCCCCTCATTAGGAATCATGCCATCACAAGGCGATAGGCATGACAGTAACCATGGTGCGACAAACATATCTAGACCTATACTCCAAGCTAAATCCCTCATGCTAGGAGACCAAAACATCGGTCAAAATACACAAATACTATACCCATGCGCCCAAGAAACACGTTGACATGAAGCAGGGGGACACCAATCAAATTTTAAGTTGTGCAACCAACCAAAGAATTATTTTTTTCTTATGAGGCACCTTTCAAGGATGTCTCCCACACTGTAAACTGAAATAAGAATGATATCAATTTATCTTAGGGGTAGCATTAAAACACTGAAAGCAATTAAGCCAGAAATACTCATCCGAGAGGCGAGTTGCATTCTCAAATTTAAACAATTATCACAAACCGTTTAAAGCCAAGGTCTAATAAGCCCAAGATTACCTATCACAAGCTGTTCCACAAACGAAGACTCTTGGAAACTTAAACAATTCCTACCACTTGGATAAGAAAAGGTTCAACTTCCAACCGTTCCCCAGCCCAACAAAAAAATAAATAAACAAAATATGCCTCATCAATGTAATCACAAATTACATCAATATGCCTCTTTACTATAACCAAAAATAAATCAAACATGTTTATCATTAGGCAATTATCTAAAAACATACGCCAAAAGCCACTGCTACGACATTGTGATAGAGATGCACAGATGCAATATGCATATGGAAATAAGGCCCAAGTAAACCTACCAATACATAAATTGATGCATTATATTGGGTCTTCATCCATGACATGAAATTCAATTAAAAATACATTGACATCGCTAGCAAGATGTTTACTTCCAACTATTAGGACCCTATAATGTACCTTTTTGTTCATACTTTTTGCTATCATTACATCCTTTTCCCACTCACATTTAAGCCTACATTATCACCTTAACCTATTTTTCCAAAGGTATATAATGTTTCTTCTCTTTGATATATGTTTAATTTGTTTTACATGTAATTTTACATTACTCTCATACTTAGCCATCGATCATAAATATATAGTTGCTGAAACAGTTTGAACTGTAGATTATACACTGTTGCTGCTTGAAGACCTATTGCTGAAACAGTCAAACAACACGCAAATCCCGTTGCTGAAATAGTCCGTGATCTGCGATGCTAAAACAACATTTCACACAACAGTAACAAGAAGGAGTTGTTACACTGGCCGCAACAGCTGTACTTTAAGCAAGCACCAACCATCGTTGCTGCTTGAGACCATGTCGCTGAAACAATCAAACAGAATGCAAATCTCGTTGCTGAAATAGTCCGTGATTTGCGATGCTGAAACAATATCAAACAACAGTAACAAGAAGATAAATAAAGAAGCTGTTACACCGGCCGCAACAGCTGCACCTCAAGCCAACACCATTCCAACTATTATAACAACATTTTGCTACGGGAGATTAGAATATCCTATTCCAGCATAGAAGATTAGATCAGACTAAGAATAGGATTTGTATGTACACATGTAATTTTATGATCAAATGTATTAAGAGGATTCTCCTCTTTAAATAATGAGAAATCGACATTAGAAGGGGATTACGAGAAGTTCATCTAGAAACAAATCAGAGAGAAGGAGCATGTTCACGCTGGATATTGTAACTTGACACATTTGACAGATGAATAAAAAATCATTTTGAGCATTTCTTCTTAGTTTCTTTCATTTCTGGGAAATCTTGTGAGAAGGAAAGGGCCCACCTTCTTCACAATATTCACCCATTAGTTTTTGTAGTATGTTAGTATTGTTTTTATTCATACCTTGTTAAAACTCTGTTTTGTTGAAACTCTATTTCCACTGATTGTTACATTGTTTTTATACAATTCATTCCTAGGTAAGTTAATCATTTTGACTGGTAATTCCGAGTTTATGAAAGTGTGATAATCAAAGACAGGTGCTGAAGATTCCTACTTGGGGAATAGGTTCCTGTTCTATATTACATAATAATTAGTCTTCGATAATTGTTAATCATTTTGATTGGTGATTATGTTGATGAGTTTATAAAAGTGTGATAGTCAGAGATAGGTGCTGAAGATTCCTGCTTTGGGGAATAGGGTCCTATTCTCTGTTATATAAAAGTTAGTCTTCTTTGCAGTGTGCTAAAAAGTTCCTTTTCCCTAGGTTGTTATTTCTTAATGTAATCCAAGATTCTTCTGATAGTTATTTCTTTTTGAATTTTAAAACTCTCCAATGGATAGATTTCTTTTATTATAATCCAAAGTAGAACTTCAGTCTGTTCAAGCAAGGTGTGATTAGTGTACTTTTGTTCCAATTCTAGATTGCTTTTGAGATTGAGCATATACAGTGTGTGATTTCCTTTGAAATAAACAGATTTCCCTGGGTTGACAATTTATGTAACACTTGATTGTTTAATTAATAAGCAATTATGGTGACCAAAATTTTGGTGCCGTTGCTGGGGAAGGAAATTATAGATTTCAAAAGAATTTTTCTTTCATATGCACATATTGCATGAGAGGATGTGGACCCCCCAAGGAAACTGACCCTATAGGTGGCAGGGGCAGAGGAAGAGGAGGAAGAAAGACCTTCATCGACCAGATTATATCAAAATCTGAATCTGTTGTTCCTCAATGACCAAACTCTCAAAAAACAAAGCCTCAACCTTCCTTTCAAGTGAACTTTGAAATGGGGAAAGAGATTTGGAGCCCTGAGACAGTTGAGAAACCAAAAGAAAACATTGAGGATCGAGCAAGTGCAGCAGGGGAACAAACAAAAGAAACCATGGATGAGTATAATGAAGAACTGCACCATGAAGAACATGCAGGTCTTGAAGCAGAGGTAAACGATGAAAACTCTTTTTCTACCTTAGGGTTTCCTATTGGTGATCTCCCTAGAGGAGTAGCTCCCATGAAGAATATCCCACTTTCAGCTTTACCTAACTTTCATGGTTTATCCTCTGAAGATCCTGATGAATTCCTTTTTGAGTTTGACATATTATGCATAAGTTATGATTACATTTCCAATGATAAAAAATTAAAGCTATTCCCAACAACATTAAAGGGAAATGCATTAAGATGGTTCATGAGTCTTGGAGGTCATGTAATCATAACATGGGATCAGATGAAACATAAATTTCTGCACAAATATCAAGATTATTGTCGAACAAGAGAAAAAAGAGAGGAACTATTCAAGATGATACAGAAAGAGGATGAAAATTTGGAGGACTTTGTGGAAAGGCTATAGTATAATCTGCAAAGATCCAACCACCCTGATGTAAGTAAAGATATTCTTAAAACAATATTATTAAAAGGAGTAAGGGATGACTGTCTGGATATGCTGAATATGCTTGGAGAAGGAGACATATCTAAAGAATCATATGATGAAATTGTTAACCTATGCAAAATATGTTCAAGAGGAGTTGTAAAAAATAGATCAAACAACAGGGATACCACATTTTCAAGAGTTCAAAAATCAGCCAGTGGAGGAGCAACAAAAGCCGAAATAGGTAATTTACTTGAGGGTTTTAAAACTGAAATGTTAAGTTCTTTTGCTTCACAAATTGACACCCTACAGATTCAAAGGAAACAAGCCAAAGAAGAAGCAACTCTGTCCATCTTTTGTTCCAAATGCAGAGATAAGCACCCACAAAGGGAATGCCCATTGGAAAAAAATCCAATTTGCACCATTTGTGATAAGGATCATGAAACCCAACAATGCCCTTCTTTACCAGGAATCAAAGCAGCATTACAACCAACCGATGAAGAAGCTGAAGTTGTCTATCTCTTGACACAGAGAAGGCAATGGAAACCATGGGGACAAGGTATGAATCCTAATATGCCATTTACATATTCTAATCGTTGGAATAATTATCCTTCTTTTAATCAAGCAAATTATCCTCCGTTTAATCAAATGCAATACTCACTCCTCAATCAAATGAATTACCCACCCATGCAACAAACAAACCCTCCTTTTGTAGAACCAACAATGTGGACTCCTTGGCCTCCACAACAAGAATCTTACCTTAACCAATGGAATCCAAATTGGAGAGGTCAACAACCCCCATTCCCAAATCAATTGTCTCAATTTCAATCACAATTTCAACAACCACTCTCTTTACCATCAGGTACTCCATCGAACAATCAAATGATGAGGCCCCAACTACCTGTACAACCTAATCCTAACCCCAATAATAAGGCTGTGTAGTGCATTGATATTCAAAACCAACCTATACTTTCTCTTTTCCCTGCACAATGCAATGATATTCATTTACGATCTGGGAA
>JZKD02S0358003.1:126220-138795 GCA_000966675.3 Picea glauca | reverse complement strand
AACAAAGTTGGGGGGTCACCCTCTAATTTTGGGTAGGCCTTGGCTAGCCACAACAGATGCCTTTATCAGCTGTCGATCTGGTTCAATGAAAATTTCCAATGGATATGAGACTAAATAGCTTACCCTCTACCCTCACGCTACACCCTTGATTAATAATGACAATTCCTTATGGGTATATTTTGATGATCAAACTACTCAACCTATCTTGACCATCGAACAAGCCTTAAGCCTTAAAGATGCCACTGAGGATGAAGTAATTAATAATTTTATTTGTGAACCTTCCTCTGTGACTTCAGAAGCACATAACCAACCAGCTGCACTTTTGGAGTCAGATACCTAGGAAAACCTTAACTCTGAAGACCCACCTCAAACATCAGCCCCCATCTCTTCTAAAAGTATACCGGTAGAAATTGAACCTGACAAAACATTGAACATAAACCCCAACTTGACAGTTGCTGAAACACAACAATTAATGAAGTTACTTATTGAACATAAGGAAGCATTCACATGGGACTATACAGATATGAAGGGAATCTCTCCTGAACTATGTACTCTTCGTATCTATATCAAGGAATATTGTCGACCGATTTTCCAATATCAACGACGAATGAACCCTAATTTAATAGAAATTCTTAAGGAGGAACTTCAAAAATTGCTTAATGCAGGGTTTATATATCCTGTATCGGACAATGAATGGGTTTCCCCATTGGTAATAGTTCCTAATAAAAACGGGAAATGGAGAGTGTGTGTAGATTATAGAGCCATAAATAAAGCCACTCAAAAAGATCACTTTCCATTACCATTCATTGATCAGGTATTAGATAGTTTGTTAGGGAAGAAATTCTTCTCTTTCTTATATGGTTTCAGTGGGTATAACCAAATCAAAATTGCACCCCAAGACCAAGATAAGACTAGTTTCACTAGCCCATGGGGAACTTTCGCTTATAGAGTCCTCCCATTTGGACTATGTAATGCACCAGCAACCTTTTAAAGAGCAGTTATAGGAATCTTTTCTGATATGATTAATGACTCTATGGAAATCTTTATGGATGATTTTACCCCTTATGGTGTCTCTTTTGAAGAAGCACCACAAAACCTTGAGAAAGTACTTAAACGATGTATACAATCCCACCTCTCTTTAAGCACATAAAGATGTCATATGATGATGAGCGAAGGAGTAGTACTTGGACATTTTATTTCATCTCAAGGAATTTAGGTGGATCCATCCAAGATACAAGTCATTAAAGACCTTCCTATTCCCAAAACCCAAACAGATGTGAGAAGTTTCCTAGGACATGCTAGATACTATAGAAGATTTATCAATTTTTTTTCCAAAATAGCTTCTCCTCTGTTTGTGTTACTTATGAAAAATGCTGAATTCAAGTGGACTAATCTTTTCCAGGAAGCATTTGATACACTCAAACATCAGTTATCTACAACTCCTATTCTAAGAGGACCTGATTGGACACTCCCCTTTCATATGTCCTCTGATGCCTCAGATATTGCAATAAGGGTTGTCTTGGGACAAGAAGAAAATCATCTCCCTTATGCTATTTACTTCATTAGCAAGAATATGATTCCTGCTAAACTTAACTATACAGTTACTGGTCGTAACAATTGCACCTCAAGACAACACCATTCCAACTACTATAACAACATTTTGCTACGGAAGATTAGAATATCCTATTCCAGCATAGAAGATTAGATCAGACTAAGAATAGGATTTGTATGTACACATGTAATTTTATGATCAAATGTATTAAGAGGATTCTCCTCTTTAAATAATGAGAAATCGACATTATAAGGGGATTACGAGAGGTTCATCTAGAAACAAATCAGAGAGAAGGAGCATGTTCACGCTGGATATTGTAACTTGACACATTTGAAAGATGAATAAAAAATCATTTTGAGCATTTCTTCTTAGTTTCTTTCATTTCTGGGCAATCTTGTGAGAAGGAAAGGGCCCACCTTCTTCACAAGATTCACCCATTAGTTTCTGTAGTATGTTAGTATTGTTTTTATTCATACCTTGTTAAAACTCTGTTTTGCTGAAACTTTGTTTCCACTAATTGTTACATTGTTTTTATACAATTCATTCCTAGGTAATTGTTAATCATTATGATTGGTAATTCCGAGTTTATGAAAGTGTGATAATCAGAGACAAGTGCTAAAGATTCCTGCTTGGGGAATAGGGTCTTGTTCTCTGTTACATAATAGTTAGTCTTTGGTGATTGTTAATCATTCTGATTGGTGATTCTGTTGATGAGTTTATGAAAGTGTGATAGTCAGAGACAGGTGCTGAAGATTCCTGCTTTGGGGAATAGGGTCCTATTCTCTGTTATATCTTCTTTGCAGTGTGATGAAAAGTTCCTTTTCCCTAGGTTGTTATTTCTTAATGTAATCCAGGATTCTTCTAATAGTTATTTCTTTTTGAATCTTAAAACTCTGCAATGGATAGTTTGCTTTTATTATAATCCAAAGTAGAACTTCAGTCTGTTCAAACAAGGTGTGATTAGTGTAATTTTGTTCCAATTCTAGATTGCTTTTGAGATTGAGCATATACAGTGTGTGATTGCCTTTGAAATAAACAGACTTCCCTGGGTTGAAAATTTATGTAACACTTGATTGTTTAATTAATAAGCAATTATAGTGACCAACACCAATGTCAACCATATACGACATAACTAAGATTAAGGAATACTACACACTCACAAATATTAAGGTAACAAGCATATAGATCTGGTCATAGACTATGTTAAGGTAAACACGGCACAAAATTCCACCAACTATCAAGTCAACCCTTCACCAATAACCACCAGCTAGTCATAACTAATATATAAAAGGAGATAGAACTTCCATAATTCGCTCTCATTCAAAATTTGCCAAAAATTTCGTTGTCAGACAAACAATTTCATTGTCCATATAATTCACTGTCTATATAAAGGAATTAATCAATTATAATTGTTGTCAATCAACAATATTACTGTCCATTAATACATATCAAAGAAAAAATGCTATCCATAAATCATGTCATAAAATGCTATCCATCAATACCTAACCAAAAATCGCTATCCATTAATACCTATCAAAACGCTGTCCATTAAATAATATCACTGCCTCTTTAGGATTCTCATGGGGTCTATTAAATCGTGTTACTATATCTATTAAAAAGTTTTTTTCAACCATCCAGTTGCTGTCAAAGTGTATGATATTGTTGTGTAAAGATAAAACATGAAGTATAAAATTGTTGTAAAACATTACGGTTGGTAAAATAAACAATTAGTTGTCTAAATATATAAATGGGATGAGAATTCAGTCAACACATTTGTAGTCACCACGCTATCATTCAAATGTATATTTTAAATTTGTAGTATAGATATGTATCTCTGTGTATAATAAATTCGCTACCAGAATTATCAATACAAGACTTAAATTGCTACCAGCCTGAACAATACTAAATCACTGTCTATAACTGGGGGAAGGTTGTGTGAACACATGGCGAAATCGTTGTCTAAGATCTAGGTAATGGAGGTGTAAACATTCATTGTATATAAATTTGCTATACTAGCTAATTTATGGATACATCTATGGATTAAACTGTTGATAAATACAATGATAAATCCATTGTCATAGCTGGTTAAATACGGGTAAATCACCCATAATTGTGGTGTAAAAAGGCTGTATAATGTGCCAAGGAAAATCGTTGAGTAATGTGATATTGTAGTGTATCAATTCGTAGTGATATTGCAACGATATGATAATAATCGAAAACTGTTTATAATATATAATCAATCGATGTCTGTCTAACAATAGATACATATTCAAGCACTGTCAATGTATTAAAACAAAACCAATATATGTTCAAATCGTAGAGTAAATACCAGAACAAGATGGAATATATATATATATATATATATATATATATATATATATATATATATATATATATATATATATATATATATATATATATATATATATATATATATATATATATGAATCTCAGAGTTAAAATCGCCTTTCGATGGGAAAAATAAATACAAAAAATGTAGAGGTTTTTCCAATCAAGCACTGGGTAAATCGTGAAGAAAAATCTGTGTAGAAATTCGATGTGTAAATGGCAAGGAGCCTAGATGTTCGAAGGTTAATCAACACCAAAAACACAGAGATTGGGCCTTCAAAACTCAGAGGTTATCATTCACAAACAAAAAGTTTGATTAATCCAAAATGCAGAGATTTACCAAAGTTTAAGCAATTAAAAATGTAGATAAATCAAATTTTTAATCAATCAAGACGCAAAGATACTCATTTACAAGAAGGCGCAAGGATCAGGGATTAATCGTAAGAGAAAAATGAAGAGTTAATTAAGGGTTAGATAACTGGGAGAAATTTGTCCTTCACTTATCATCCATGCACAGGAAAGAAGGGCATTTGAATCTATAGGTATTGAAACACTGTAGTGATGAATGTTGATTCGGTTCCTAGCCGACTGCTCAGGAATAGACTACTAACTAAAGGGATAAAGGAAATACGATAAAAACTCAAATTTTCTTCGCATTAATCAATAAAAACAATGCAGAGAAGTCAATGCAATCGGAGGTGGGGTTCGCCATGGGAAATCAATTAAGAAAACAATGAGCAAGGGGATTACAATATCGTAGGAAAGCAGGTGCAAGATAAATCAAGGCAATGCAATCTTCAACCGATTACAGAAAAATAACATGTGTAAATTAAATTTCCTTGCAAGTAAGAACTTTAACAGGCGTACCTTATCCAAACGCGAATGATACGAAGTTGTTTTCCCACGTGCACTCCATCTATCTCCCGCTTGCCAGCAGATGTGACCTCACCAGTACCTCCCAGCCAACACTAGGGGTACTTTTCTTCCCCTTGAGCCCCCCGAGCCACAAAGGGGCCATGCACACAATGCCAAAGAACTTCTAGAACCCAACTCACCTTGCAAGGTTGAGCTACCATTCGTTACCCGAGTTGGGTATCCCAACTCCCACAAGAGAACGTTCAGTCAAGGAAAAATTCAGCAACGTAACGTTACGCTAAAAGATGAGATCCATACTCCTCTTCCTCCTCCATCCTTTTTATAGAGTTTTCAAGTAATTAATTTCCCAAATTCTCATTAAATTCCTTTTTCATTTAATTAATTAAGAAAAACCTCACCCGTACACATGTCACCCATCCCTTCGTTGCACCAGAAAAACAATTTAATTAATTAATTAAATATTCTTATTTCCCTCACCCACCTAAAAGCATTCCTAAAAATGCTCCTTGGTGTCTCAATATTCCATTACAAATCTTAAATGACTTATGCCTTACTTAATTCCTACTTGAGTTCATAATTAGAAAGTTCCCAAGGCAAGATTCCTTACTAAGTTAGACATTCAACTTTTTCTTTACGTTTCCCCTTTTCTTTAAGTTTCCCCTTTTTCCTTAAGTTTCCTATTTCTTTTAAGTTTCCCTCTTTTTCCTTGTTAACTAAAAATCAATTTAGCTAGTGTAGGAAAAAACAACCATTTACCCTTTTTCTTCTTTAATTAAAATTAATTTAGATAGTGTATATAAAAAAACCATTTACCCTCTTTTCTTTTTAACTAAAAATTAAATTAGCACATGTAGATAAAACAACCATTTACCCTCTTTTGTTTTTTAATCCTCCATTATAATTTTGAATTTAATAAATTAATTTGAATTTCTTACCTCCCTTCTTATTGCATGTTTATTTATTATTATTATTTTTTGACCACATGTTCTACTTAGACCCAGGTTTTAATTTCACTAGGCTGGGCGACATTTTTATTAGGGAAAAATGTTTTTAAATCTTACTTATCACATTATTCATTTTAAGGCCGTATAAGTTTATTCACTTACTTGTAAAAATCGTGACTTGCCCTTCAGGACGCACTCGGTGCTCCAAGGGTGCCACTTGCCTCTTTCCATTTTCCTTGCGTGACATGCCCTTCAAAACGCCCTACATGCTCCAAGGGTGCCACTTGCCTCTTTTCGTGTTCCATGCACGACATTCCCTTCAAGATGCACTATGTGCTCCATGGGTGCCACTCGCCTCTTGACTGACTTTGGTAGACGTAAAAAACCCCTGGAATCAATACTCCGCTAGGTGATCTTGTGGGAAACTAAGGGCCTCTAAGGAATAAGGCCCTTGACTTATTGCACGCCCCTTAGAATCATTGTGAATGACTATCGTAGTTTTCCCTCACGACATCGTGGATCTTCTCTAACTAGGTAATCGCTAACCTACAGTTTGAGCCACGACGGGAGTGATAGTAGGCTGTGGCAGGGATGCTCCCACACCTCTCCACCTCTCCCTCAAAGTCTTTGATTGTCATGCGTGACCCCTATATTCCACATGTGAGTCTGGTTGGCAAGCTATCATCAACCTACATCCATCAATGGATCATGTCACCAATAATAATCAATCATCATAACATCTAATCATATGTACATATGTCACATCAAAAATATTCAACCCAATAGTCTACTCCTTGACTTGATCTGAAGTCCAAGGGGTTTCATCGATGCCTCTTCATCCTCGAGGTCCAAAGTCCCGCACACTCAGGATAACCCAGTCAATAACGCCTATCTATGTCAATACAAAAAAATAACATATCATCATATCCATAATGCCTCATAATCATAATCAAACGACCAATAGTATAATAATCCAGATCACTTGTAAGAAAGTGTCCTCAAAGAATAAGTTCTCTCAGTGCATGCAAGAGAGGGATGTTACATACAACCCCTCTTGTTTTAAAATTCATCTTGAAGTTTCACAGTATATAAGTTTCAAAATAAAGTGTATCACAGTATCATACGTCTATATATCAACAAAAATGGAAACTATTGGTGCATATCATATGTGTCCTTCGAGGTCACCAAGTGCAGACTATAATTGTCTGACTGGACCTTGACCTGATCTACTGTTCGATGCCGTAGTTGTCAAATGCGATGGTCTAGGATGTGGATTGGCTCAACCATGAGCACACTCTCATATTATACCTACAAGGTACTCAAGTCCACACATGTGTAGGATCACTAACATAATGTCTAAAACAAAGACATGAAAGACATCGTGTATACGCCTCAAGGATCAGGAAAGGCTAGTCAATAGACCATGGCCCTCTCTTTTCCACAATCTTGCAGGATACCACAAACTTAGCATATAATTTATCACCCTTTCCAAACTTGATCGAACTCTTATGCAGTTTTACCCACAAGAATACTCGATTGCCAACATCGTAACTACCGTCGACACGATGCGCATCAACATTTGATCTTATTTTTTTCATTTGATCTTCCATTTCTTATATCGCTTCTGCCCTCACCAGGACCCTATCCTCAAGATGATCTGAACTCAATGACGTTCAGCACGATCGCCCTTAAATAAACTCGAAGGGCACCATCTTAATGGTTATTTGATAACTGTTGTTATATGCACATTCCACCAATGGCAATAATTCTTCCCAATGCTTCTGTTGGTCCATCACGTACATACACAACATGTCCTCCAAGATTTGGTTTGTTCATTCGGTCTTCCTGTCTGTCTCCAGGTGATACATGGTACTAAAGTTAAGTTGGGTTCCCAAGGCCTCTTGGAAACTAGTCCAAAATCATCCAGTAAACACCGATCCTCGATCAAATATAATCCTCTTAGGCATGCCATGTAGCCACACAATCTCACTAATGAAAACTATAGTTATGTCAGGTGCCTGGTACATCGTACACACAGGAATAAAGTGATCACTCTTTGTCAAAGTGTCGACTACCAAAAAAATCGAGTCATGTCTCCTTGCCGTTAGTGGCAATCCAACAATGAAATCCATCAAAATGACCTCCCATTTCGATTCTGAAATAGTGTGTGGCTGTAGTAATCTTGCTGGATGTCTATGTTCAGCCTTCACCTGCTGACATTCTAGACATCTTTCCATGTATTTGACTATATATGCCTTCATTCCTTTCCAGAAGAATAAGGGTTTAAGGTCCGCCCTCATCTTCGCGACTCCCGTATGAGCCATGTACACTGCTCTTTGAGCCTCGTTTAGGATCAAACTCCTCAACTCATTGTTGGGTGATACATAAATTTGACTTTTACATCTCAATAATCCTTTGTTGTCCATAGTAAATCCTTCAAATTTTGGCACCATCATTGTGTTTTGTTCCATAAAATCCTTGACCTCTTTGTACCAATCATCGTCGTGTTGTAAGGTTATAATATTTTCACATATATTCATCTGCAAAGACTGTTGATTAAGGTTGGTTGTCATTGATGTCAACCCTTGAAGAAATCCCGGTAGCACAAAGGTTTAGGTAATGGACCCAATTTTGTTTGATGTAAATATGACTCATTATTGTCTTGTCATGGTTGATAAGAAGTACACATGGATGAAATCCAAAGTGGTCCCCTTATGGTGAAATTCCTCATGGGAAGATGCTTTGCAGATTGAGTTATCCTAGATGTATGGTTAGAGAAACCATGCTTATTTGTGGAATAATGAGATGAATTTCAGTGAAACTATCCTAGATGGATAGTGCTTGTCATGCCATTTCTGGTGGTATGTGGAATGTCACATAACTCCTCACAGTTAGAGAGTTATGGCCATGAAAAGTTGGAGAACCTAGGTTTGGGTAATGGACCCAAGTTTGTTTGATGGATAATAGTATGAGTTTTGATATGTTTGCATGTAATACTATTCTATATGGATAGTACATGTCATTCCATTTTTGGTGGCATGTGGAACGTCACATAACTCCTCACAGTTTGAGATTTATGGCCTTATGAAGTTGGAGGACCCTCTTATGTCATCTAGAAGCCCCAAAAGGTCAAAGTAGTCAAAGTGGTTTAAGAGATTTTAGAAGGTCAATAATAAAGTGAAGTGATGAGTGTAATATAATTCAAAGTGAATACAAAATAAAGGATTTAAATAATAAATATAATGGAGAAATTAGAAGTGGGTTAACCCTAAAATAAGGAAAGTGGGCAAAGTGACCTAGAAGATGTTTTTAAGGAGGCTACTTGGAAAGTATAAATATGAGGCAAGGCTCTCTCATTTAAGATACACTTGAGAATATTGAATACCTATAGGTGTTTGAGGTAACCAAATGATATCTAAGCTGAATTTCTGAGGGAAGGTGAAGAAAAGAAGGCTGGAATTCAAGGAAGGATAAATTCTTTTGATGATGCTTTCTAAGATATGTTATTTACAGGACATCTCACCATTTTCACAACAATTTTTTTTCTAGAATGATTATGACCGTGAAATTTCTATTCCATTGAGGAAACATATCCAATTATCTGTGGTAAAAAAATCATCTTGTGGGTCGTTGTATTTTTGGTGTTACACTCTGTGGAAAATAGGGTTTGTGGCTAGTCCCAAAACTAGTCAAAAACAAGTGTTTCGGGTAAAAATGTCATAAATTATTCATAACAGATCCAAATTCAGTAATATGAAATATATTGGTTAGAATAAAGTATTTAGTATTCTATGTAACATTTTCATATCGATTCAACAAATATTCCATTTGGGGAACACTCTACAAGGTCGCTCTCTAGAATAAGCCAGAATTCAACAAGGTATGCCATTTTTGCTATAACTCCTTTTCTGAGAGGTTCCAAGTAGTGAAACCTGGAGGAATTGCATAAAACACACTGAAGAACATTGTGTATTAGTTTCAAATATTTATGCATTATAGGTACAAAGTTATGATTATTTCAAGTTAGTGTGGTTGACTAATCCAAAACTAGTCATGTGAGACTAATGAAAAGTTTGATGAAAATGCTAGTCTCTTGTTGTTAAAGTTAAGGAAGGTTTGAAGGTATGTGATTATATACACCAGGTTTATTACAAAGTTACAAATCATATTTGGATGATGAAACTGATGAGGGATTTTGGTTGAGGTACAAGTTGGGTACATGGTTGAGACAAGTAGTTGATGAGTTGGCACATGCATGAGGTGTATAGTTGATGATGTTGATACATATTGATGGGTCATAGTTGATGAGTACTTGAAAAATGATTGGTACATACTTGGTATATGGTTGGTTGCACTTGTTTATGGTATAGGTTGATTATAGATTGTTTGGTGCAGGTTGGTGCATGGTTGATGCACTTGTTTATGGTACAGGTTGCTGCATGGTTGATGCCCTTGTTTATGGTACATGTTGATTACAGGTTGAGGTACATGTTGATTCATGGTTGATGCATGGTTCATGTTTATTGGTACATTTTTACATCGATATATATCACAATGATTTTGTGACAGTGGTTCCATCATTCTACTTCTACTTTAGGGCAGTTGGATGGGGCAAGGACAGGTGGTTGTAGCCACCTTCTGGTTGTAGTTGGAGAATATAGGGGGTTGTAGCCTCCTTCTGGTTGTATCCAAAGAATTAGGGAGTTGGAGCTTCAATTAGGTTGTAGCTTGAGAAGCTAGAGGGTTGGAACTTCCTTCCAATTACAGCTGGAAAACAAAGGAAGTTGGTTCTTGTTGGCCCTTGACCAAGTTTTGAGAGATTCTTGGTCATATTGACCTATGTTGGGACTTTGACAACCTATTGAAGAAGGAGCACAAGATGAAGTAGAGATCAAGGGATCTCGACCCACTTTTGGGTCCTTTTTGGGTTTTTTGGGATAATGTAACAAGATTGGGATGTCGGCCCATGGGTTTTACCCATGTTTAGGCCTATTTTGTAAAGTATAAATAGAAGGCTAGACAATGTAGAAAGAGAACTAGTAGGCCAGTAAGATAAGTGCTAAAGGCTAAGTGCTAGTGTGGATTGTAAGGGCTTTGTGCATTCTGTGTAAGACTTGCAGAGTTGAGTGCAAGTCCTTGTGTGAGACTGTAGAAGGCTTTGTGCTATAACATAAGGAATAAGGATCTAGTGAGATGCACAGATCTTCTATACTGTGCGGAGTAAGAGTTTTGAGTCTCTGTTCTTGTAACCAATTAACTGAAGACTATAAAGAAGAAGAGTTGGTGGATGTGGCCCCAGGGTGGGGGTGAACCACGTAAATCCTGTGTTATGATGCTTTGTGCTTTGTCTTATGTGATTTACATGTTATTTGCTAAGTGCTTGGATGTATTTAGATAAATCTACTTATGCTTTGTGCTTATTAGATGCGAGAACATTGGATCTATTCTATATGGTTATCTTTAGTGCTTGATCTACTCGATCTGATCTATTTTCCTATGCTAAGTTCTTGAATACAATAGATTAGTGTGAGTACTGTGAAGATCTGTTCTATTAGTGAAGTGGATATTGCTTGCATATTGAGGAATTGACGATGCTGAGTGATTTATTAAGTAGTACAATCACAGATTTGTGTTCTAGCTAAGGTTGCAAACACCCGAGTCTTGCAACCACCCCTGCCTCTATCTCGGGTGAGACTTCATATACTTCGTAGGTGTTTCTGAAAGGGTTGGTAGTTAGGGATTTGTTGGTGCGCTATTGTAGCATTGAACCCTGGGTTTTCCCTTGTGCCAATAGTGCTTCCAATGAATGTAATGCTTCAAGACATATAAGAAAAAAAATTCTGTGGTTTTCTCCCGCTTTGGGTTTCCACGTAAAACACTGGTGTACTGTGTATGTGTGTGATTGTTAATCTCTTATTTCTCATTATTCAATAATAATTCTACATTGATATAACACTTGGATTATTTGGTTAAAAAGGATTATAATTTCGCTATTGCTAATTCACCCCCCTCTCAGTAATTGAACAAAGACATCACCGAAAATATGTGTGGTCTCCGACTCAATGCATCCGCCACTCTGTTCACTATTCTCTTTATGTAAGTAATATCGAAATCATACTCGCTAAGAAATTTTGACCAACACTATTGTCGCGCATTCAAGTCGCTTTGGGTAAAGATGTGTTGTAATCCATAGTGGTCCATTTAGTTCAAAATTCCATCCAATAAGGTAGTTCCTCCAAACTCTTGAGGCATAAACAATGGATAACACTCCAAATCATGCATCACATAGTTCTCCTCATGCCTTCTCTGTTGATTAAGGTTGGTTGTCATTGATGTCAACCCTTGAAGAAAGCCCCATAGCACAAAGGTTTGGGTAATGGACCCAAGATTGTTTTATGTAAATATGACTCATTATTGTTTTTTCATGGTTGATAAGAAGTAAATATGGATGAACTCCAAAGTGGTCCCCTTATGGTGAAAGCCCTCACGGGAAGATGCTTTGCAGAGTAAGAGAACCCATGCTTAATTGTGGAATAATGAGATAAATGACAGTGAATTTTCCAGGGAAACTCTCCTAGATAGATAGTGCTTGTCATGCCATTTCCAGTGGTATGTATAACGTCATATAACTCCTCACGGTTAGAGAGTTATGACCATGTGAAGTTGGAGAACCCAGGTTTGGGTAATGTACCCAAGTTTGTTTGATGGATAACAATATGATTTTTGATATATTTGAAGATAATACTATTCTATATGGATATTACATGTCATTCCATTTCTGGTGGTATGTGGAATGTCACATAAATCCTCACGGTTTGAGAGTTATGGCCTTACGAAGTTGGAGGACCCTCATA
>JZKD02S0358003.1:91505-126170 GCA_000966675.3 Picea glauca | reverse complement strand
AGTGGGCCAAGTGACCTAGAAGATGTTTTTAAGGAAGCTACTTGGAGAGTATAAATAAGAGGCAAGGCTCTCTCATTTTAATTACACTTGATAATATTGAATATCTATAGGTGTCTAAGTTAAACAAGGATATATAAGACAAAGTTCTGATGGAAGGTGAAGAAAAGACCAAAATGCAAGGAAGGATAAATTATTTTGATGGTGCTTTCTAAGGTATGTTATTTACAGGTCATCTCACCATTTTTGCTATAATTTTTTTTTCTATAACGATTCAAACCATGAAATTACTATTCCATTGAGAACACATACACAAGTACCTGTGGTAAACAATTTATCTTGTGGGTCGTTGTATTTTGGGAGTTACACTCCGTGGAAAATAGGGTTTGTGGCTAGTCCTGAAACTAGTAAAAAACAAGTGTTTCAGGTAAAAATGTCATAACTTATTCATAATAGATCCGAATTCAGTGAGACAAAATTGAATTCTTCCATATCCTCTTTTCCATATCAAAAGAGGATATGGAAGAAGTCAATTTTGTCAAAAATATGAAAAAAGGGTACTGTCAAATACAAAGGTAAGCTTCCTCTTAAATTTTTTGGTTGTGATAGAATAAGACATTTTTTTTCTAAGTGTCCTTTCAATAAGCATTCTAATGGTGAAGAAGAAAGCAATAGAAAGAGTAAAGAATACAAGAACAAGTATAAGAAGTCTTTTCAAAGAAACTCATATAAAAAGAAAAGTCTATTTATTAAAGATGTTAGTGACTCTTCAAAATCAGATGAAAGTGATGTTAGCTCAGATATAAGATTGTTTCTAGCTATAGAAAATCAAAATGATAAAGTTAATGAAGAAGAAGAAGGTGAAGTTGATTTGGAAGCTGAGCATGTAAGTGTTTTGATTGAACTTAGAAAGGTAAGAAGTGAATGTAAACATTTCAAAGAAGAAATTAAGAATCTTGAAAATGAGATACAAAATTATAACAAGTTGATAGAAATCATTGAAAATATGATAATTGATTTAAAGTTCAAAACATAAGAAGCTAGAGTAACTAAGGAAGCACTAAACAATTTGATTGTATAAAAGGAAAAGGAAAATGATGGTCTGAAACTTGAAGTTGTATGATTAAGAAAGAAGGTACAAGAAAATAACATGGATGATAGCTCAAGGATTTTGAAACAAATTATTAGTAATCAAAGACCAACAAACGACAAAACTGGAATTTGTTATAAATCTGAGGTTACTAATGCAAGTACTAGTACAAGTTTCGAAAAAGCAGGTACATGACATACAAATGTGAAAAACAATAGCAAGTAGATGGAATCAGTAAAACAATAAGGAAATCAGACTTCAATAGTACATAGAAGAAGCTATGACAAGAACCATATCAGGTTTGATGGCTATTATTTATTTTGTTACAAGTATGGACATAAAGCCGATTTTTGCAATGCCTTTTCAAGAAACATAATTGCACATAACAATCAAGAAAAATCTAGGTTTGATTATGGAACAAGGCATGATAGAACCATTCAAAACAGTGTGAACAATTTCTATAACAGATTTGATGTTTTAAGGTTTGAGGTTGAATGTCATAGGTGTAATCATTTTGGACATGTGTCAAGAAACTGTCCAATGAACTTTCAGAAATCTGTTGAACCTGATTACGCTAATCTGAAAGCTAGATGGTGGAAAAAAGAAAAGTGACCATTTAGAATATGAAAAATGCACTCTAGCTTTAGAAGCTGATCATAAAGTAAAATGATGTGTGGATAGTGGATGTTGAAAACATATGATAGGCAGAAAACATAATTCTATTACATTAGATGAAGGAAAAGAACGTACAATCACTTTTGGTAATGAACAATCAGCTAGGATAATTGTAAGAGGTACTGTGTGTCTGAATAACAAAAATATTATGGCTGAAAATGTCTTGCTGGTTGAGGATATGGAACACAATTTATTGAGTGTAATTCAAACTTGTGATAAAGGGCATTATGTGATTTTTGATTCTAAAAATTGTCAAATCAGAGATGTCAAAACAAATAGGTTAGTTGGAACAACTACAAGAACACCGAACAACATTTACATACTAGATAAGAAAAAGGAAAATTGTTATCTTGGGAATGAAGATGAAAGTTGGTTGTGGGACAAAAGGCTTGGGCATATTAAATTTGAAAATCTGATTCAGTTAAATAAAAAGGAAGCTATAAAATATTTACCTGTCATGAAGAATCTTACTAGTTCTATTTGCAAACAGTGTCAACATGGTAAACAAACTAGAGTTAGGTTTAAGACAAAAGAACACTCTACAACAAAACCTTTGAAAATAGTACATGTTGATGTTTGTGGACATATGAGGACAACATGATTAAATGGTGAAAGATATTTTTTGTTATTTGTGGATGATTTTGCTTGGATGACTTGGATGTTTCTATTGAAAAAGAAGTCTGAAACATTCAATTGTTTTCAAATTTTCAAAGAATTGACTAAAAATGAAATTGACATGAAAATTATATGCTTAAGATCAGACAATGGGGGAGAGTTTGTTTCTAAATGATTAAATAAGTATTGTGATGATAATGGTATCAAAAGATATTTTCTTGTTACTGAAACACCTCAACAAAATGGTGTTGTTGAAAGGAAAAATATGACTATTATGGAGATGGCAAGAACACTACTAAATGAATCTAAACTGAGTAACATACTTTGGCCTCAAGCTGTCCATACTGCTGTTCATATTTTGAATAGAATCTTGTTGAGAAATAACTATGACAAAACACCTTATCAGTTATGGAAAGGTAGGCCATGAAGTGTAAAACACTTTAGAATCTTTGGTAGTAAGTGTTACATAAAGAAAGTTGATAAAAATATGGGAAAGTTGGATTCTAGAACTGATGAAGGTATTTTAGTTGGATATTCATGCTCAAGAAAATATTATAAGTGCTACAATTTTAGATTGAAGAAATTTGTTGAAGCCATAGATGTTAAATTTGATGAATCTTCATTTTTAAAATCCAAAATTGAACAGAAAGATCATTAGACATATGAAATATATGACAAATTGAAAATGGAAGAAGAATCAAGTGATATAGAGGAAACTAAATCAGCTAACAATGAAAATCTGATTCCTACTTTGGTGCAGGGGTCAACTCCATCTAAGACTCCAAACAAAAGGGTACAAAGAAATCATCCTGAAGAGCAAATCATTGGTGATATACATGTAGGTGTTGAAACTAGAAGAAAAAGGCAAGAATATAGTTCAAGTCATGAACATGTATCATTACTCTCTCTGTTTGAACCCAATAATGTTGAAGAAGCAATCAATGATGAATACTGGATGAAAGCAATGAAATAAGAGATTAGTCAAATAGAAAAGAATGAGACATGGGAATTGGTTCCTAGACCTTTAAATAAGAATGTTATTGGGGCTAAATGGGTCTTCAAAAATAAGTTGGATGAAGTAGGTAAGGTGAATAGAAATAAAGCTAGACTGGTTTGTAAAGGGTATGCATAGGTAGAAGGCAAATATTATGGAGAAACTTATGCTCCTGTTGCAAGAATGGAATCCATTAGGATGATTTTGTCTTATGCTAGTTCCAAGCACATTAAATTTTATCAAATGGATGTGAAATTTGCATTTTTAAATGGTGAATTAGAGGAATAAGTATACATGGAACAACCGGATGGGTTTCAGGTGCAAGAAGCAGAAAATCATGTTTACAAGTTCAAAAAGGCTTTGTATGGGCTAAAGCAAGCTCCAAGAGCTTGGTATTCCAGGCTTGATAAATACTTAAGGAAACAAGGATACCGAAAAGGAAACACTGACAATAATCTTTATATTAAAGAATAACATGATAGCTTGGTC
Organism: Picea glauca; assembly: GCA_000966675.3. Classification (NCBI taxonomy): domain Eukaryota; kingdom Viridiplantae; phylum Streptophyta; class Pinopsida; order Pinales; family Pinaceae; genus Picea; species Picea glauca. Next base: position 122,310 of record JZKD02S0358003.1, on the reverse strand, counting down.
ATTGTTGACATTTATGTAGATGATATTATTTTTGGGAGTGATAATGATCAACTTAGCCAACAGTTTGCTGAAAGTATGCATAATGAGTTTGAGATGTCCATGCTTGGTGAAGTGAAATTTTTCTTAGGTTTTCAAATCACTCAATCTGATGAAGGTATTTTCATTTCTCAAACTAAATATATCAATGAAATGCTCAAGAAATTTCAAATGTCGGATTGTAAACCAGTTGGCACTCCCATGGTTACTGGATGTAAGTTAAGTCAAAATGATGATTCTGAAAATGTTGAGCAGACAATGCACAGATTCATGTCTTTTTGATAGGGGGAGTTGATGTTGTTTCAACTATTGTACATTTGATCTTCTCTTGGTATTTCTTGGCATTTATGGCAGGAGAAGTATGATTGATCCTTTGCCATCGATGACAAAATGGGGAGAACACGTTTAAGTTTTCCATCAATGTAAAAGGGGGAGTTTGTTGGCCAGTTTGCACAGAGTGAATGGGCATTAGCATTGTTGCCATTGATGCCAAACTTCTCATTATTGAATTTATGAGTAAGAGTTTGATTTTCTTGTTATTGGACTAGAAACTCAATTAACCCAATGAATGGGTGGTCAAAGGCTTAGTTGAAAATGACAAGAAAAGTGCATTGTAAGTTATATCACCAAAACTCACATGTTAATGAAGTTTTCGAGTTAAGAGGAGTTAGACTTTTGTGATAAGTGAGACAAAAGTTAACATTGACAACTACATCAACTAATGTAAAAACTTTCTGATCTTGGTAAGAGTGAGATAAACACAAACAAAACAGAGTGTGTTCAAGAAATCGGTGATGGGTTTTGATAAGTGAGACAAAAGTTAACATTGACAGCTACATCAACTAATGTAAAAAATTTATGGTCTTGGTAAGAGTGAAAGATAAACATAGAGAGAATAGAGTGTGTTCAAGAACTCGGTGATGGGTTTTTTAGTTGAAGAAAAATGCAGAGGGTAATACATGTTTTTTTTTCTTAGAACTCTATTTCTCATTTGCCGAATAGAAAAATGTAGAGATTCAAAAACGTTTTTTCTTGGAACTCTGTTGCTCATTTTCCGAAGAGAAAAATGTAGAGATTCAAAAAGCATTTTTTTCTTAGAACTCTGTTGCTCATTTTCCGAAGAGAAAAACATAGATACTCAAAAACGTTTTTCTTGGAACTTTGTTACTCATTTGCTGAAAAGAAAAAACGTAGAGATTCAAAAACGTTTTTACTTGGAACTCCATTATTCATTTGCTGGAAGGAAAACGTAGGGGTAAATGTGTTTGAGACTGTTAGAAAGTGCAGAGGTATGTGTTAGGTTTCTTGATTGTGAAAAGTCCAGAGGTCAATAGTTGATTTTCTCCTTAAATGAGAAGTGCACAGAGAGGAGGTACACTTTGATGTTGCAGATTGTATGGTTGTTTTTACAGTGAAAAAACTCTGATATAGATCTAGGATAGATGTATGAAATGCTTGATTGATTGAGAAATTACGTCCAAGGTAAATGCATTAAATAGTTAAAGGCTATCTTTGTAATTCAAATATACATTAAGGTCATTATTTATTGCAATGAAGATTTTCTACAGATTTAATTTCCAGGTTTATAACAGAGTAATCATGAACAGATTGAGCTGATCAGTTTTGGTTTCCACATAAATATTTTGTGTCTTTGTCCATTTCATGTGATTGATGGTTACTAATTCATTTTCACTGAGACACAATATTTATTAGTTTTTAAGTTTCATTAAAGAAGTAATCTGTGTTAAAGAGATAAAAGTGAAAATTGTGTATACAACTGATTCACACCCCCCGCCGCCCCCCCCTCTCAGTTGCTCAACTTGTCCAACAAGGTACTTGTTGACACAAAACTAGCCAAATGCCCAACAATATTAATGATGATCGATTGAGCTAACCCTTTTTTATGATCCTTTATAGATTATATATATATTTCAAAATAACAAATAAATCAGCTAATATTAAACCTTAGAAATTAGAGAATATCCTTAAGGTAGGGAAACACTATCGATTACTCTTTATGGAAGGAATCATTCCACAAGCTATGATTGTTATAATACAAAATCCAAGAATACTTTGTACAATGATATGCATGTGTATTCCTAGTATCCTATGCTAACTACCTCTCATTATTACATTGCATAAATTATTAACCACCAATTATCTCGTGGGCCTTATTTAATAAGTATGGCCCATTATATTAGTTAATGTTTTCATGTTCCAACAACTCAGTGGACCTTACTCCATGTGCATGGAAACATTACATTAGTTATCCTCCCTAGGTACCGAACATTACATTATTTATCCTCCCCAAATACCTACCTAGGTACACTACATTCCATCCCCCTTCACATATTTCATCCTTGAAACATGAGTGTGAGTTATATCATAGGATCTGTTAAGTAATGTAGTTAATTTGTACCAAGCAGAACATCCATCCAATATAGTGATATTTGGACATGGGGTCTGGCGCAAACCCCTTCCCTTCAAAGGGCTTCTTGACCTCCTTGTCTTGGATCGTTTGAATCTCTGAGTTAGAGCGACTCCTTGGGTCCCTGAGGCACCCAAAATTACCTTACCAACACACACAAGCTCTTCCACAAGTGACCACAGATATGACTGTGGGTCTACCTCCTTCACGATTTCAGATTTCAGGGATATTCCGAATCCTTTCTTCACTCCTTCCCAAAGCGCTTAGCTCCAAGTCTCTGAACTTACGCCATGCTTCTCTTCATATTCACCGACCCCCACAGTGGTTTAGATTTCATGACTCGTGAAACTCTAGGTCTTTTACTTACGATCTCCACTCTCTCGACTTCTGAACTCTTGGATCCCGGCGCCATGTGTTCTCTTGTGGTCAATGATCGAGATTGAATCATGACTTCAGATTTCGCGACCTAGCCTTTGTCAAGTTTCCAACTTGACGAACTACAAATTATAGAAATATTTTACAGCTATCTTCTGTGCAGCTTCACCAGATCTAATGGTATGGAATCGTTCTTCTCCCTTCGAGAACGAATCTTGCACTCACTAGCTTCAACAAGAAATCCAAGGTCTCCTTCCCTTTAATCTTTTTTCCGCTCTCCTTCTTGAGATTTAATTCTTCGATTTGTTCCTCTGAACAACCTCTTCGACACTTAGTCGAATTCCTAGCTTGTGCACACTTTGCAACAAACTTCTCTTCTCACTCGCTCTGAAAATGAGTTCGCACTCCTTGTGATTTTTCTCCAACCGCTTTTAACTCCCTTGTGACTGAATCACGTCATCCTTCTTGAGCTTCTGAGTCTGAAAAATCTATTCTTCACTCCTTGTAGAGATCGATGCACTCCTTGCATACGCATAAGTTATACTATTCCTTCTAAGCTTTATATCCAAAATAGACTCAGCCACGCACTCCTTGTGGACACTATGCACACCTTGCACTCACTCAATAAAGAGAACTCGTTCAGAACTATATATCTCACGGAAATAAATCATACATTCAACAAAGTAAATGCATTCATGGATTCAAGAACAGAAATAACAAAATATTGAAAAATAACAAAAACTCTACCATTCATTTAGATAGATACACAACCACCACACATTTGGGACAATATATCTCTGTTATATTCATCCACTGAAACTTGCATACATACATACACTGTTATTCACTACTCCTCGACCTATATTTGATAGGCTTGGCTATTGCTCGGTTCTTCTCTATTCACAACAACAACAAACATCCATGATAACAGCAACAAACATCCATGCTAACAACAACAACACCCCCTTGGGCAACATTTTACAATTTTTTTTATAAAAAGAGACGCTCTTCGAGCATTCCCTCCAACTACTCCATGCTAACTTAAATGGAATTAAATGACATCAACTAATTAACGCCTATTATAATAAATATTGCATCAAATAGATAAGAGCACAACTCCAAATTTGTACTGCGATCCGATCATAAAACAAAACACATTTCCCCATCAACCTTTCGTGATGGCTCAGCCTTGAAACATTTAAGACATTCATGATTCAAAAAGTTCTGTCAGCTATTTCATTAATACATTGAGCAGTTTTTGAAATTCAAAATATTTCAAAATGTGCGCTTGTGCACCTAGTTGTTCCCCACACTTGTGCTTTGTTGGCGATGCTCCCACATCATACTCCCTTGGTTTAAAAATTCATGGAATCCTGTCCATGATCTCCCGCAATGATCTTCCATTCTTTTGGATCTCTGCTTCATTGACCCAACTGACATCCTCTACTGGTCTTCCTTTCCATTCCACTAAGTATTCAAAATACGTCTTCCTTCTAGTCTTCTTACCAACCCTTTGATCCATGATCTTCTCCATCTGTGGCTTCTCGGCTATAGGCATCTTCTTTTTCCACTGGATCTTCGCCTAATCTTTAGCTCTCTCGGTTCCATCTTCCATGTAAAGATACATATATGAAATGTTGAATATGGGTAATATACCCACATCTTCTAATAGTTCTAACTCATAAGAATTCTCACCAAATATTCTCAATATTTTACATGGCCCTATATTTTTCAACTTCAGCTTGTTATATGTTCCTCTCGGGAATCTTTCCTTCCTCGGGTGTGCTAGAAATTGGTCTCCAACTTCAAATTCAAGCCTTCTTATGTGTTGATCAGCTTTGCGCTTGTATTCATTGCTGGTATTTTTCAACCGCTGCTTGATCTGATTGTGAGGTTCCTGCATCTCTGTAGTGAAATATTCTACTCCCGCGCTTCTAAACTCATCTTGCTTCAGATCTCTTAATTCCAAAACTCCTCTTGGAATCATTCCATACACGATTTGAAATGGTATTTTCTTAGTGCTCCTGTTCACTGAGTCATTATATGCAAACTAGGCTTGTGCTAGAATCTGATCCCACTAACTATGATGTTCAGTGACCAAACTCCTTAGCAAATCTCCTAGGCTTCTATTCACCACCTCAGTCTATCCATATGTCTGTGGATGATATGCATAACTGAAATATAGTTCTATCCCCAAATTTTTTCACAATGTCTTCCAGAAATGACCAACAAACTTGGTATCCCTATGTGAAACTAAACTCCTGGGTAATCCATGGAGTCTTACAATTTCTTTGAAAAACAAGTTTGCAACATGCGTTGCATCATTGGTCTTCTGGCATGGGATAAAGTGTGACATCTTCAAAAATCTGTCCACCGCCACAAATATGGAATCACTTCCTCTTTGTGTTCTTGGTAATCCCAACACAAAATCCATGCTTATTGCATCTCAATTCCTCTTTGGAATAGGAAATGGATGATACAATCCAATGTTCTGTTTCTTCCCTTTAGAGTATTGACAAATTTTACAGTTGTTCACAAATTTATTCACCTCCACTCTCATACATGGCCAATAATATGAACTGGATACTTGAGAAAACTTTTTTTCATGGCCGAAGTGTCCAGCTAGACCTCTGCTATGATTTTCCTTCAACAAATTCTCCCACATCGAGCATCTGGGTATACACAACTAGCATCCCTTGAACAACAACCCATCCTAAATCAGATATTCGGCCCATTGGATTCTGTCTCTGAGCAAATGATTCATACATGATTCATATGCTTCTCCAAATTCTGGAACAATGTGATACATTTCCTTAAGGTGATCGAATCCTAAGGTTTTGATTTGAAATTCCTACAGAATTGGAATCCTCCTGCTCAATGCATCAACAACTTTGTTAACATTTCCAGAAATATGTTTAATGACAAAAGTGAAATTTTGCATAAATTCTATCCACTTGGAATGTTTCTAGTTTAACTTCTCCTGTCTAGTTATGAGTTGCAAAGCATGATTATCGCTATACAAAACAAATTCCTTTGGTATGATATAATGTCTCCATTTCTTCAATGCTTGGATTATGGCATAAAACTCTTTGTCATATGTGGAGTACTTCTGTTTAGCTTCATTCAACTTCTCATTGAAATATGCAACATGTCTTTTGTCTTGGATTAATAACACTCCAATTGCAACTCCTTGCATCACATCTTACCTGAAATGTATTTCAGAAATCCGACAGAACCAGAATCGGTCATTCAATTATCTTCTCCTTCAATATGTTGAAGCTCCTTTCGACCGCTTCTACCCATTTGAAATGCTTGTGTCTTTTCTTCAATGTATCCATCATCTGAGTAGTAATCACGCTAAAATTCCCGATGAACTTCCAATAAAAACTTGATAACCCATGGAAACTTCTTACCTCAAATATACTCTTTGGTGACAACCATTCCTCGATCGCTTTCAACTTTTTGGGATCCATCTTCAACTCATTTGAAGAAAAAACAAAACCCAAATATATGAGCTCTGTCTTTAAGAAAGAGGAATTTTTCAAATTGATCAACAACTTCTCTTGTTGCAGCCTCCTCATCACCAATGCTAAATGTCTCGAGTGTTCCTCCTTACTCTTTCTAAACACCTGTATATCATCTAGATACACAATAAAAAATTTACCAATGAAATCCTTTAATACTTCAATCATTAGTCTCATAAAAGTGCTCAGGGCATTTGTTAAGCCAAATGACATAGCAAACCATTCATATAATCCCTCATTTGTCTTGAATGTTGTTTTCCACTCATCACCTTCCCTCATCCTAATATGGTGATATACACTTTTCAAGTCTATTTTTGAAAAATAGTTAGCTCCGCTTAAGAAATCCATCAAGTCATCCATCCTTGGTAATGGAAATCTGTATCTGATGGTAATCTTATTTATGGCCCTCGAGTCTGTACACATTCTCCATCCTCCATCCTTCTTTGGGCTTAGTACAATTGGCACTATACATGGACTCAAACTTTCTCTCACCAATCCTTTGTCTAACAGATATTGAACATGTCTCTTCACTTCCTCTTTCTCTTGAGGCGTCAATGTGTATGCTACTTTATTCAGCAGGATTGCTCCTGGTATCAAGTCAATATGATGACTGATGCTCCTGATAGGTGGCAATGAGTTTGGAAGATCATCCACTACAATATCAACAAAGTTCTTTAGTAGCTCTTGAACTTCCTAAGGAAAATATTCCAATGAGGTAATGGTAAGGATAACCCTTGTTTTCCTCACTACGACAAACTACATCTTCGGTTCTTTCATTACTTCACTCAGGAGTTCCTTCCCACTCATGAGAAGTATGCTCATGCTGGCTTCTTCTTTCACCTTCTTTTCCTCAATTGGCAACAACATGTGTGTTCTACCATTCTTCTCTAAGGTGTACGTGTTTCTCCTCCCATCATAAATAACATTCCTATCATATTTCCAGGGTCTTCCTAACAAAACATGATAGACATCCATAGGAATTACATCACACAGGATCTCATCCCTATATCCTCCTATTTTAAAATTAACCAGGTATTGTTGAGTAACTGTTACCTGATGACCTTTCTACAATCATGAGACTTTGTACGGTTTCAGATGTGCAGTTGTCTCCAACTCTAGATTTTCCACCATCTCTGTGGATACTAAGTTTTCAGTGCTCCCACTATCAATTATCACCTTGCAAACTCTGTCCTTCATTTTCCAAGATGTTCTAAACAAATTTTTCCTTTTCACTGGCTTTCCGGTTTCTGACTCTTGCTTCAAAAGATATTTATTCATCATCAAGGACCTTCCATCCTCGACACCTTCTGCCTCATCATCCAACTTTTGCGCTTCAAAAATGTGAGCTTCACCTCCTCTCTTTCTCTCGGGGCAATCCCAAGACATATGTCCTGTCTCTCCACATGCATAACACCTCACTTCTCCTCCTCTGCCTCTTCCTCTACCTCTGGGAAAAGAACTTTTACCACCACTCTGCCTTCCTCAGGAACTTCCTCCTCTCTCAGAGTGACTATGTGGTTTCTCCACCTTATCTATGGGCTTCAGTGCCTTATCTTGGGAAACTTCTTTTCCTATGTTCAAGCTTCGACCTATGTTCTATTGACTCTGCTTTCTAGCGAACTTCTCTTCTGCTTTTAGCGCCATTTGATATGCATCCTCTACAATCTTGACTATCATCATGCTGATTTCATCCTGAATCTCACATCTCAAGCCATAAATGTATCTAGCAACCTTCTCCTCGTCTCTCTCTCTTTTTCCATCTCTAATATTCAATTTATAGAACTCTTCTGTGTACTCCTTCACAGTCAATCCTCTCTGTCTTAGGTTCTACATCCTCCTAAACAAATTTATCTGGTAATCCTTGGGCATGAATTTCACCTTCAACTTGGCTACCATTCAATCCCAACTCTTGATCTTTTTCTTTCTTTTGATCCTTCTGTCGGCTTGCAGTTCATCCCACCATAGCGCCGCATGCCCTTTCAGCCTAGTGACAACATGTATTACATTTTTCTATTCTTCAACATCCTCATAGTCGAAATACTTATCCATTGCTCAAATCCAGTCAAGCAATTCCTTGGTGTCTAAATTTCCTTCATACATCGGGATGCCAATCTTTGCTCTTGCACCCAATTTGACAACCGCTCTCAACAAGCGTTCTTCCGCAACATCCTCAGCTATAGCTTCTTCTTCGACTTCTATGTTTTCAATTTCTGCCTCGCTGATGTCTCCATCATCAGGTTCTCTCCTTCGTGTTGTTTCCATGGAATCCAACCTCACACACAATTCTCTCATATCCCTTTTCATAGCTCTGTTGGCTACAGTTGGATCAACACATCTTCTAGGCAACATTGTGTTGATGATGTAGAAGCATTGTATAAAGCCAAAGGCATGTGCCTAACCAAAGGAGACAGCTGGAAAAGAACCAACGCACATTTTGAAATGTTTTGAAGATTAATGAATGAACATTAATGTAATAGCTGGGGAAGCATACTTACCTTTGTGTTTTGGAGATTGTAAAAAGATCTTGAGAATTTTTCTCATCTGTCAAATGTAGAGGCATTTATGTGTAATGAATGTGAAGTAGGTAGATTTAAATAATAGATTAGATAGTTTTAGTAGCGTAGGAGGTAGGAGGGAAAACGGATGATAGACACCCTCAACCCTAGTATCATAAAAACAAAAATTTAGAATTCATAAGTTGTAGAGCTGCAGAGAAGAATAGAGGAGAACGGAGAATTTTATGCACTTTAGTTGTTATTTGCCATGTACAGGAGCACTAGAATTAATAAGAAGAAAGATTTGATTCCAATCTATGTGTTTGTTATGGTTGTTGGAACCACCTGTTAAATGGTATGTTGCAGGATTGTTTTCATTCTCTATATGCATTTTCTTTCAATGCTATGTGTGTGTTTGCTCTAGAAATTCTATGTTGAGTGCTTGAATTCTAGATAAGGGGAGAATGAGTTTCAGTTGTTTCTCTTTCTGAGAAATCCTGCAAAGAGTGCAGTGGAGGGTCCACAAGGAGTGCGTCAACCAGGCTCTAAGTTTTGTCTCAGAACTCTCAGAGGAGATTCAAATTGTGTCGTTACAGGCAAGAGTGCTAGCAGATCACAAAGTTGTGCAAAGTGTGCACAGAATGGGAGGAGGAAACAAATTCTTTCAAACTCATAGGGGAGTTGGAGGATTCTCTATCGCAAAGAGTGCACAGATCCAAAGACTCAAATAACCTAAGGTTATTTGAAAATTTTCCGCAAGGAGTGCGTGCAGGGACCCTTTTGGAAACCTTGAGCTCACAAGCGAAATCTCAGAAGGGATAGAACCTATGAAGTGTTCAAAGGAAGGCGGAGGTTGAAATTGTCTCACAAAAGTTAAGTTCAGGAGGAAGGACACCAAGTCATTTGTTCAGAACTCCTTGATAAGTTGAAACGGACGATGGAATCGCTTCAAGGAGAAGTGTCGAAGTTCCATAGGTCATTGGATTTGATAGACCAGCAGAGGGATTAAGACTGAGAGTCTTTCAACACCCATAAGCTCAGGAGGAGTAGTGACTATTAGATCCGGACCAACGAGGATTGTTGATCTCGTATGTGAATCCTCCATATTGGGGATTGGGAAGTGGAGTAGTTCAAGGCTGGACTCGAGAGTTGCGAACTCCTAGGTTGCAAAATCCTAATATAGCCAGGACCATTGGATTGAGGGAGGTACACATCCATCGATCTCATCAAAGGTATGATTTCATAGTTGGGGATCCATAAAATAAGAGGAACAACTGTTGACTATTTTCTCAAGTCACAAAAGCCAGAAAATTTGTGTGGATAGGTGGAAAGACCTCACCCCATATGCAGAGTAAATTAGAACTGACAGGTGGCGTGTGCCCGTATCTTTGGGTGGAGTCAACCTTCGTTGATGGATCACATTTCAGAGATTCACAAGGGAAGAGCACAAGAGGTTGGCGCTCCAACTCGCGAAATCGTGAGTAACGAAAGGTGCTTGCATTAAGGCTTGGATGTGGTCCTATAGGAAAAGGGGCCTGAAAAGAGGGGCTTACACCTTAGCCCATTTGCATTTCACGTTTCGACGATTTCTGAGAGTTATGGCATTGCAACTGAAGGGCCCAACTCATGATAACCAAAATCCTTTGTGGGCTTAGGCAAGGAGTTTAATTAACCCTTGTTGAGGTTTAGATAAGATCCTGCATGGATCTCGGTCTGAGGGCAGGAGGTCCATACCAGTTGTGGTATCAGAGCGTAGAACAAATTCTTTTCCTTCTACAACAGAGAGAAAAAAGGAAGTTTATAGCCATGCTGCTGAGAAGGAGAGAAAAGGCAATGCCTGATCCAGCAGTGGAAAGAGAAATGCGTGAATTACGTGCCAGGATTGATGCTATGGAGACATCACAGAGGCGCACAGTTGACGCTGGGGATATCAATGAAGCTAAAAGTGAAAATGAAGCTGAAAATGAAGGAGAATAAGTTGCAGTCGAAGATGATGCAGAAGAATGCTTATTCAAGGTTGTTGCTAGGGAAAAAATGGACATTCCAATGTATGAAGGCAAATTAGGTGTTGAAGAGATTCTAGACTGGATTAGAGCTCTAGACAAATACTTCGACTATGAGGATGTCAAGGAAGACAAGAAAGTCAAACATACCATTACTAGACTTAAAGGGCATGCAACACTATGGTGGGATGAACTGCAAGATGATAGACATTGTAAAGGCAAGCAGAAAATCAAAAGCTGGGATAGAATGGTTGCAAAAAATGAAATCCAAGTTTATACCCAAGGATTATCAAATAAATCTGTTTTGGAGGATGTAGAATTTGAGACAGAAGCTGATGTTAGTAAAAGAATATACTGAAGAGTTCTATAGGATAAACATCATAGAAGGTCATCGAGAAAGTGATGATGAGAAAGTTGCTAGGTATATGAATGGTATACAATATGACATTTAGGACGAGATGAGCATGATGACCATCTGAACCGTATAAGATGCTTATCAGATGGATTTGAAAGCTGAAGAGAAGCATAGCTGAAAGCGAGGTCAAAGAGGCTGAGGCAGAAGTCAAAGAAGAGGCAAGATGATTTCCCAAGACAGAACTCAAAAACCTAAAGAAGATGGGAAGAAACCTCAAACTCAATTTGAGAGAGGAGGAAGCTCATAGGGGAGGCAGTATGCAGATAGAAATACTTTTCCTCGAACCAGAGGAAGAGGAAGAAGCAAAGGAGGTGAAGTGAAATGCTTTGTTTATGGGAAAATCAGACATAAATCCTATGAGTGTCTAGATAGGAAGAAAGATGGTGGTGAAACTCACATTACCGAAGCTCAAGGATGAAATGTTGAGGCAGAATATGCTGAGGGTGGAAGATATTTAATGATGCAAAAAGTTCTCTTGAAGCCAGAGAAGGAGCCAAAGAACCCAACCCAAAGAAACAGTCTGTTTCAGACTGCTTGCAAAACCAAAGATAGAGTATGCAAGGTCATAGTACACAACGATAGCATAGATAATCTTGTATCTATGGAAATGGTAGAAAAGATGGAGTTGGATACTGTTGTGCATCCAAGCCCATACAAAGTTTCGTGGCTACAACAAGGACATCAGGTAAATGTCACTAAACAATGTTTAGTTGAATTTAAAATAGGAGGATATAACGATGAGGTATTATGTGATGTCATCCCCATGGATGTTTGTCATCTATTGCTGGGTAGACTGTGGCAATATGATAGAAATGTGGTGCATGATGGGAGAAAGAACATGTACACTTTGGAGAAAAGCGGTAGGACACACATGTTGTTGTCGATTAAGAATAAAGAGGTGAAAACAGAGATGAGCAACACTATACTTCTCATGAGTGGGAAGGAACTTCTTAAGGAAGTCACTAAGAAGGAAGACACACAATTCATTGTGGTTAGGAAGCCCATAATTGTTTTGAACAACACTAGGATAGATGATTTACCGGAAGACATCTAGAAGTTGTTGGAAGAATTTGCTGATATAGTAGTGGACGAAGTACCTTGTTCGTTGCCACCTATTAGGAGTATAAGCCATCATATCGATCTTATACTTGGATCCAATTTTCCGAACAAAGAAACATACAGATTGATGCCGCAGGAGAATGAGGAAGTTAAGAGACAAGTCCGAGACTTAATGGACAAAGGATTGATTCAGGAGAGCTTGAGTCCATGCATTGTTCCAACAATGCTCAACTCAAAGAAAGACGATGGATGGAGAATATGTACAGACTCAAGGGCAATTAAAAAAATTACCATTAGATACAGGTTCCCATTACCAAGGATGGACGACTTGAGTGGAACAAAGTTTTTTTCAAAGATTGATTTGAAAAGAGGATATCATCAGATTAGAATGAGAGAAGGACAACATTCAAGACAAATGAAGGGCTGTATGAATGGCTTGTCATGCCATTTGGCTTGACAAATGTGCCCAGTACTTTCATGAGGTTGATGAACGAAGTCTTGAAGGATTTCATTGGGAGATCCATCATTGTATATCTTGATGATATATTAATTTTCAACAAAACTGAAGCAGAGCACTTGAAGCATTTAGCTGCAGTGATGAGAAGGTTACAGCAAGATAAATTGCTGATCAACATGAAGAAAACGTCATTTATGAGGACAAAACTCATTTATTTGGGTTTTATTATCTCTGCAAATGAATTGAAAATGGATCCGGAAAATATAAAGGCGATTAAGGATTGGCCATCGCCGAATAGTGTGTTTGAAGTTCAAAGTTTCCATGGTTTGGCTATCTTCTAAAGGAAATTCATCTGAAACTTCAGTGGAATTGGTGCACTGATGATGGATATATTGAAGAAAAGACATAAATATTTTCACTGGACGAAGGAAGCGGAGAAGAGCTTCAACCTGTTGAAGAAGAAGATCACTGAGAAACCAATTCTGATTTTTCCAGATTTCAACAAGACATTCCAGGTCAGGTGTGACGCGAGTGGATTTTCCATTGGAGCAGTCTTGAGCCAAGACAATAGGCCAATTGCATATTTTAGTGAAAAACTGAATGAAGCAAAGATCAAGTACTCCACGTATGACAAAGAATTCTATGTAGTCATACAAGCGCTGAAGAAATGGAGGCACTATTTGGTTCCCAAAGAGTTCGTTTTGTACAATGATAATAATGATTTGCAATTCATGACTCAACAGGAGAAGTTGAACCAAAAACATGCTAAATGGGTTGAATACATGCAGAATTTTACTTTTGTGATCAAACATATTTCTGGAATTGCTAACAAATTTGTTGACGCTTTGAGCATGAAATGTTTGCTTATGCAGGAATTTAGAGTTAAGACTTTGGGTTTTGATAAACTCAAAGAAATGTATAGGGATGATCCAGACTTCAAAGAGGCATATGAGGCATTTGAGAATCCAATTCTCAGGGAAAAAAGCCAATGGACAGAGTACATGATCCAGGATGGACTATTTTTCAGGGGAAATCAACGATGTGTTCTGAAATGCTCCATGAGGGGGAATTTGCTGAAGGAAAAGAACAACGGAGGATTGGCCATACACTTCGGTCATGACAAAATGTTCTCAAAGTTGAATGGCTCATATTACTGGCCAGGGATGAGGACAGATGTGAAGAAATATGTGGACAGGTGCAAAATTTGTCAGCACACAAATGGAAAAAGACAGAACACAGGGTTATACCAACCATTACGCATACCCGAAAGGCCATGGTATGCCATGAGCATGGATTTCATATTGGGACTGCCAAGGACACAAAGGGGATATGATTCAATCTTTGTAGTGGTAGACAGATTTTAAAAGATGGCACATTTCATACCATACCGGAAAACTAGTGACGCAACTCATATTGCGAACTTGTTTTTCAAGGAAGTCGTTAGACTTCACGACTTGCCAAGGAGTGTCATTTCTGATTGAGATACCAAGTTCGTAGGACATTTTTGGAGGACCTTATGGAAGAAGTTGGGGACAAACTTGTCTTTTAACTCAATGTATCATCCTCAGATGGATGGACAGACAAAGGTCGTGAACATGATCTTGGGAGATTTGTTAAGGAGCTTAGTGACTGAACACCACATTCAATGGGATCACATTCTACCATAGGCAGAATTCAGTTACAATGATTCACTCAATAGAAGCATAGGGTAGAGTCCATTACACATTGTATATGGAATACAACCGAGGGGAGTTTTTGAGTTGAAAGATTCAGAACAAGTTGAATTCAGGAGTGCTAGTGCAGAGGACTTTGCAGAAGGAATGAAGGAGCTTCATAATAGAATCAAGGAGTGATTGCAAAGTTCAAATCAAGAGTACAAGCATATGGTAGATCAACACATGCAAGAACTTCAATTTAAAGTTGGTGATTTGATTCTTGTACATTTGAGGAAGGAAAGGTTCCCAAGGGGAACATACAACAAGCTGAAGATGAAGAAAATTGGACCGTGCAAGGTCATAAGAAAATTTGGGGAAAACACGTATAAAATTGAATTACCCGATGGGGTCGGAATCTCACCGATATTCAATGTCGCAGATTTCTACCCTTACAGAGTTGAAGAATAAGGAGCAGAAGATAAACAAGAAAAAAATCAAAGGACAAAACAAATGCATATAGTTGAAAAGCCACAGATGGAAAGTATAATTGACAAGAGGATTAGTAGAAAGACCAAGATAAAAGAGTATTTTGAATACTTGGTCAAATGTAAAGGACATCCAGTTGAAGATGCCAGTTGGGAGGATGAAACAAAAATTCAAAAGCATGGATGAACAGTGAAGGAACTCATGAACATGAGTTCATGAAAATTTTAAAGTGAGGGAGTATGATGTAGGAGCATCGTATAAAGCCAAAGGCACGGGCCTAACCAAAGGAGACAGCTAGAAAAGCACCAATGCACATTTTGAAATGTTTTGAAGATTAATGAATGGAAATTAATGTAATAGCTAGGGAAGCATACTTACCTTTTTATTTTGGATATTGTAAACAAATCTTGAGCGTTGCTCTCATTTGTCGAATGTCGAGGCATTTATGTGTAATGAATGTGGAGTAGGTAGATTTAAATAATAGATTAGATAGTTTTAGTAGCGTAGGAGGTGGGAAGGAAAATGGATGATAGACAACCTCAACCCTAGTATCATAAAAACAAAAATTCAGAATTCATAAGCTGTAGAGCTGCAGAGAAGAATATAGGAGAACAAAGAATTTTATGCACTTTAGTTTTTATTTTCCATGTACAGGAGCATTGGAATTAATAAGAAGAAAGATTTGATTCCAATCTATGTGTTTGTTATGGTTGTTGGAACCACCTGTTAAATGGTATGTTGTAGGCTTGTTTGCATTCTCTGTATGCATTTTCTTTCAATGCTATGTGTGTGTGTATGCTCTATAAATTCTATGTTGAGTGCTTGAATTCTAGATAAGGGGAGAATGAGTTTCAGTTGTTTCTCTTTCTGAGAACTCCTACAAAGATTGGAGTGGAGGGTCCGTAAGGTGTGCATCGACCAGGCTCTGAGTTTCATCTCATAACTCTCAGAGGAGATTCAAATTGTGTCATTATGGGCAAGAGTGATAGTAGATCACAGAGCCGTGCAAAGTGTGTGTAGACTGGGAGGAGGAAACAAATTCTTTCAAACTCACAGGGGAGTTGGAGGATTCTCTATCGCAAAGAGTGCATAGAGCCGAAGACTCAAATAACCTTCGGTTATTTGAAAATTTTCTGCAAGGAGTGCATGCAGGGACCATTTTGGAAACCTTGAGCTCGCAAGTGAAAGCTCAGAAGGGATAGAACCTCTGAAGTGTTCAAAGGAAGACGAAGGTCGAAATTGTATCACAGAAGTTAAGTTTAGGAGGAAGGACGCCAAGTCATTTGGTTAGAAGTCCTTGAGAAGTTGAAATAGATGGTGGAATCGCTTCAAGGAGAAGTGCCAAAGTTCCATAGGCCGTTGGATCTGATAGAACAATGGAGGGATTACGACTGAGAGTATTTCAAAACCCATAAGATCAGGAGGAGTAGTGACTGTTAGATCTGGACCAATGAGGATTGTTGATATTGTATGTGAATTCTCCATATCGAGGATTAGGAAGTGGAGTAGTTCAAGGCTGGACTCGAGAGTTGTGAACTCCCAGGTTGTGAAATCCCGATACAACTAGGATCGTTGGATCGAGAAAGGCACACAATCGTTGATCTCTCCGAATGTACAATTTCAGAGTCGAGGATCCATAGAAGAAGAGGAATGATTGTTGAATATTTGCTCGAGTCACAAAAGATGGAAAATTCATGTGGACAGGTGGAAAGAACTCACCCTGTAAGCAGAGAAAAGAAGAAGTGACAGGTGGCGTGCACCAATTTCTTTGGGTGGAGTCAATCTTCATTGATGGATCATGTTTCATGGATTCACAAGGGAAGAGCATGAGAGGTTTGTGCTCCAAATCACAAAGTCACGAGTATTGAAAAGTGCATGCGTTAAGGCTTGGCTGTGGTCCTATAGGAAAAGGGACTGAAGAGAGGGGATTACACCTTAGCCCATTTGTATTTCTCTTTTTGATGATTTATGAGAGTTGTGTAATTACAACTGAAGGACCCAGCTCGCGAGACTTGAAATCCTTTGTGGGCTAAGGTAAGGAGTTTAATTAACCCTTTTCGAGTTTTAGAGAAGATCCTATGGAGATCTCAGTCTGAGGGCAGGAGGTCCGCACCAACTGACGTCTATCACCCTCCCTACAAAAGTTAATTTTATATTCAGCTCTGATACCACTCCTGGCGCAAACCCCTTCCCTCCAAAGGGATGCTTGACCTCCCAGTCTTGGATCATTTGAATCTCTGATTCAGAGAAACTCCTTGGGTCCCTACGACAGCCAAAATTACCTTACCCACACACACAGGCTCTTCCACAAGTGACCACGGCTATGATCGTGGGCCTAACTCCTTCACATTTTCAGATTTCAGGGATATTCCAAATCCTTTCTTCACTCCTTCCCAAAGTGCTCAGCGCTGAATCTTTGAACTTACACCACATGTTTGTTCATATTCACTGACCCCCACAATGGTTCGAATTTTTCAACTCACGAAACTCTAGGTCTTTTACTTACGATCTCCACTCTCTTGACTTCCAAACTCTTGGATCCCATCACCACGTGCTCTCTTGTGGTCAACAATTGATATTGAATCACGACTTTGAATTTCATGACTCAACCTTCATCAAGTTTTCAACTTCCTGAACTACGAATTATCGAAATATTTCACAGCTATTTTCTATGTAGCTTCACCAGATCTAACGGTCTAGAATCATTCTTCTCCCTCTGAGAATGAATCTTGCACTCGCTGGCTTTGACAAGAAATCCAAGGTCTCCTTCCCTTGAAGCTTTCTGCCGCTCTCCTTTCTGAGATTTACTTCTTCGATTTGTTCCTCTGAACAACCTCTTCGACACTTAGTCGAATTCTTGGCCTGTGCAAACTTTGCAACAAACTTCTCTTCTCACTCGCTCTGAGAATGCGTTCGCACTCCTTGCGACTATTCTCCAAGAACTTTTAACTCCCTCATGACTGAATCACGCCATCCTTTCTGAGGTTTTGAGTCTGAAAAATCTATTCTACACTCCTTGCAGACATCGATGCACTCCTTGCATACGTATAAGTTCCACTATTCCTTCTGAGCTTTAGAGTCAAAATAGACTCAGTCACACACTCCTTGCAGACACTATGCACACCTTGCACTCGCTCAATAAAAAGAACTCATTCGAAACTATCTACCTCACACAAATAACTCAGACATTCAACAAATTAAATGCATTCATGGATTCAAGAACAAAAATAACAGAAGATTGAAAAATAACATAAACTCTACCATTCATTTAGATATATATACAATCACCACACATTTGGGACAATATATCTCTGTTATATTCATCCACTGAAACTAGTATACATACATACACTGTTCTTCACTACTCCTCGACCTATATTTGATAGGCTTGGCTATTGCTCGGTTCTTCTCTATCCGCAACAACAACAAACATCCATGCTAACAACAAAAACACCCCCTGGGCAATATTTTACAAAGTTTTTATACAAAGAGATGCTCTTCGAGCATTCCCTCCAACTACTCTACGCTACCTTAAATGGAATTTAATGACGTCAACTACTTAACGCCTATTATAATAAATATTGCGTCAGACAAATAAGACCGCAACTCCAAATTTGTACTGCGATCCAATCATAAAACAAAGCACATTTCCCCATCAACCTTTCGTGATGGCTCAACCTTCAAACATTTAAGACATTAATGATTCAAAAATTTCTGTCAGCTATCTCATTAATACATTGATCAGTTTTTGAAATTCAAAATATTTCAAAATGTACGCTTGTGCGCCCAGCTGTTCCCCACGCTTGTGCTTTGCTGGCGATGCTCTAACTTCTACCTTTCCAAATTGATATTTATTATGGTTGTTCCTTTCGTTCCTTGTTGTTTCTAATTTATTATGATATCCCCAACAATGCTTAAATTTGACGTTCACCCTTACCCACTAAATAAAAAATTCACAACGTTCCAATATTTTTATTTCCCTTCAATTTATGGTCACATAAATTAATAGCCCATGAATTTTAATTTCACAAAAAAATAAATTGTGAATTCTTTTAAATAAGGGATTGGTGATTATTTTCAAAGGGCCAAAGCAATAGAATCAAGAAATAAATACACATTTTCAATGCAAATACAAATAAAAAGTAAAACAAGGTACACTATAAAAGAAAAACTACTAATAGAATTTTAATAGAAATTATTATAGTACATATAATTAAATTAAAATAGCCAAATAAAATTGCATGAATTGAGCTTACTCTATTCCACTATTGAGTTTCCTACTCGTTAATTTGCACGATTATTATCATGACTACTTGGGAATTGATTATCATAACCAATTGGGAATCAAAATTTCAATTCTAAAAAACTATGTCACTAGAATATATATAGTGTATTACCTAATGCAAGCCTTATTCCATCTTTAGAAATTCCATAGCAACCTTGTTTCTCTCCCTGTAGATATGTGAAAAATAAATGTGTGAGAAAACTGATAAAAGTGACTAAATTTAATTATAAAACTCAATACTATTTCCTTTTGGCATCCATTGAATAACTAGTAGAGAATATCCAAATATTTGAATGTTTGAGACCCCAACCTTGTGAGCTAGTCTTAGGACCAATTTGAGAGTCATTACTTCACAATGATTATTGATTTCTTGGACAATGCCTACTTTAAATTAAATGATGTGTGTTTGAGATATAAATAATATATAATATACAAATATTTGAATGTTTGAGACTCTAAACTCATGAGCCAGTCTTAGGACCAATTTGAGTCATTTGTTCACAATAATTATTGGTTTTTCTAGCCAATGCCTACTTTAAATGAAATGTTGTGTGTTTGAGATATAAAAAATATTCCACTTGCTCCACCCCTCGGTGGGGTTTCTTGCAAGGCTCTATCAAAGAAGGCCTGAGGAATGGACTTATTGATTTCCATTACCTTGGATATGTGAAAATTACATTTATCCCAAATTTTTGGACATGCATTAAGGATATTTAATGTCTGAATTGCACATTTTAAAGGAAATGTCTTTATGTTTTCAAACAACTTCTTATTTTGGGCCAACCTGTAACATCCCGCTCTTGTGCACACCCGATGTGGCTTATTCTTTGAGGACACTTGTGTGCAAGTGATCCGGTTCATTATATGACTGACTACTTGCTTATGGATCCTGATGTTGAGACTCTGGATTATGATGTCATGTTATGTTAAGTTATTTCTATATTGACAGGTGCTATTGACTAGTTTCTCTTGAGTATGCAGGACTTTAGACCGATTGAGGGTGCCAATGACATCGATGGACCTCCTTGGACTCCAGATCGAGTCAAGGAGTGGACTATTATGGTTTGAGTATTTATGTTATTGCATATGTGACATATGACTGGTATATTATGATGTTGATTATGGATCACTGACATGTTTCATTGATGGATGTAGGCTAACGATTTCTTGCTAATCAGACTCACATTTGGAGTAAAGGGGTCCTGCATGACAACCATAGATATTGAGGGAGAGATGTGGAAGCAACCCTGCCACAACCTAATAGCACTCCCGCCGTGGCTCGAACTATAGGTTAACGATTACCTATTTCGAGAGATCCACGATGCTGTGAGGGTAGACAGTGAGAGTCGCTCACGAAGATTCTAAGGGGCGCACAATAAGGCAAGGTCCTTATTCCTTAGAGGGCCTTAGTCTCCCATAAGGTCACCTAACAGAGTATTGACTCCAAGGGCTTGACGTCTACCAAAATCAGTCAAAAGGCAAGTGGCACCCTTGGAGCACGTAGTGTGTCTTGAAGGGCACGTCGCATAGATGGAACTTGAATGAAGGCGAATGGCACCCTTAGAGCATGTAGAGTGTCTTGAAGGGCATGTCGCATAGATGGAACTTGAATGAAGGCGAGTGGCACCCTTGGAGCACGTAGTGCGTCTTGAAGGGCATGCCACAATTTTAACACTGGTGAGTCAATGAACATAGGTACCTAGAAAACAATATCTCATTTTGACATGGTCAACCTTAAGATAATTGTTGCATGAATAAAGTTTAAAAATTATAAAATTTCCCTTAAAAATAATTTTTTGAGCCTAGTTGAATTTAAATCCTAGGTCTAAGTAGGACAAGAGAACTACAAATTAACTAAGCAAGTAATAAAGGGGGGGATGAAGAAAATGAGGGTGAAAATTAAATTTAAAAATTAATGGAGGATTAAATTATTAACAGATTAATTGTTGGCTAAGTACAAACTTGCTAATTTAGAACTTAGACCAAAAAGGGAAACTTAAATACAAAAGGAATGTGAAACATATAAGGGAATCTAGTCTCGAGAAATTTCTAATTTTGAACTCAACTAAGCTTTAAGAAAGACGTCAGTGTTTAATGGAATGTAAGGGAATAAAGGGACATTGAGGAGCGTTTGTAGGAATGATTTTAGGTGGGTGAGGGATTTTGGAAAATTAAATTAATTAATTAAAGGAATTTATGGTGCAACTAAGGGATCGAGTGACATGTGTATAGGAGAGAATTTTCCTAATTAAATTTTAATAAAAAAAATTTAATGTGTGTTTTGGCAACAAGTCACTAAGAAAACTCTATAAAAGAAAAGGCAGAGGAGGAGAAATGAGGACGTCTGGTAGGCATAAGGTTATGCTGCTGATATTTTTCTTGTGGGAGTTTGTATATTCAACTCGGATGGAGAGTGGTAGCTTGACCTTGCGATGTGAGCTGTGAGCTAGCTTTTTCTGGTTATGGTTGTGCATGGCCCCTTTGCAGCTCAGGGAATAAGGGGGAAGAAGAGTACCCCTAGCATTGGCTGGGAGGTACCGATGAAGTCTTGATGATTAGAAAGTGAGAGGGAGGAAGGAACATCAGTCGCAGAATAACAACTTCAAGGTACACCTTTGTTGGCTACGATATGTGATGAATTTTTATACTGTTGTTGATTTGCATTGATAAATGAGTTTTCCTTGATTTGAACTTGTATAATATGAATTTATATAAAACACTGATTGTCGATTTAACCTATATTGGTGATAAATTGTATGACACCTCGGATGCTAGAACTTATGACTCCTATTACTTAGTTTTTCTTCCATGTTTGTGAAGCACCAACGAAGGGATAGGGAACCTTTACCATTACAGATGTACCTATGTTAGTATTTCTACATTATTTTTGTGCTAAAATTTGATTACCAAAGAGTTGTGCATTGGGGGAAAATGGTCATCCCATCACCTTGATCTCGTCCCTGGATACCTTCTTCAAATTTCTATCTCAATTAAAAATTCATGAGGATAGGAAGTCGTTTGAGGAATCTCTCCTTTCAAAACCTTGAGTTGGCACTGCACCCCAGGATTCGACTTGGGACGGGTCTGTTTTTAATAATTAAAAAGAAAAAAAAAACCTTGTGGTTTGAGTTAGAGTGTTCGGAGGTCTCCGACCATAAATTTGTCCTAGCTCTCATGGTTTAGAGGTGGGAATTCTTAGTTTTCTTTTGCGCTCTGGCGTTTATTATTGACAATATCTGCATCCCACTTGATCAACATTTTATTCACTTGGGCCTTGTGTTTTGCAAGTTGTTTTCCCTGTAATGATAACTGTGAACTTCAACGACCTCAATGAATCTTACCCTCAACAGATTTCTTTATGACCTCGGTGAATCTTATCCTCAGGTTGCATGGCCTTATGGACTATTGCTGACACATAACTGCTCACGCCTTGATTTCTCGCGCGCGTTGTAATGATGGTGATGCGTGATTAGTTTAGTAATAAAATTTACTTGTGCACCTTATATCTAAGTGGGCGTGTGATTGATTCATAATTATTCTCTTACACCTTGAACTTAATGTTGATCACTTATGCGTCATGAATTTATTCCAACATATAACTGATTGATATCTAGTTTTCTTTGTGCCATTACTTAAGTTGACATGTGTTTGTTCCCGAGTATGTTTACTCTTGCGTGCAACGAATATTTAATTTTGATGAATGACTGATGGAATTTTTATCATGCACATTATGAATTAAATGTTTATGTCTAATTGATAAGATGATTACCATTGCGCCATAAATTAATTAATATACTCTTGCACCTCAATTTAAGATGATGTGAATTTAAGGTAGGTGATTAATTAAGTACTTAGATTACTGGCGCACCAATGTATATGCGTTAAAGGATGATTTTGGAGTTTGGCTTCCTGTGCTTATGGATTTTTAAGGTGGTTATATCTTAGAATGATGTGCAAATAAAAAGTAATGAATGCATTTACCCTACGCCGATGATTATTTTGATTGATATTAGAGTTCTTTCGTTTATGATTTCCCTATGATTGTATTATTTGTGCGCATGATCAATAAGTGAAAATGATAATCTAGGAAAATGGATCATGTGCTTACCTTGAAATGATGTTGATTATATTGATTCTTGTGATAAATTATATTCTTATGATTCGTTAGGTGTCATATGTTATCCATATGTTATCTGATGATTGTCCTTGAGTTGAGTGAGTGCTTCTTGTTTCATGCTATCTATGCATCTTCATTTATGTATTTGGAAGCAATGATCATGGCTGCCATTTATTGTGTTATTGCACCGATATGCTGAAATAATGTGTCGACTTTATTTAGGAATGATTGATGATTGATGATGTGTTAGTATTGTTTTGTTAATTTATTGGACAGTGTGTCAATGATGTTGTTATTAACTGTGAATGTGCAATTCCTAATGTAGAGAAATACACCTTTTTTTTACATGTTGTACTGATGCTTTGTGGTCGTAACGTCAGGGGGAAGTTACACAACCAGTCTCTCCGTATAATGTTTAAGGGAAAGGCTCTACCCTATTTTAATTCCTTTTCATCACACCAATTGTGAAGGCCGAACATTTTGTTGCCCTATCATTATTTCCACTTCCTTCCAAAATTTTAAAGAATAGGGACAAGTCATGAAGAGATGAGCATTTGAATATTTTTCTTATTGGCATAGGATACATCATCTGGGCCCAACAAAAGATACTTTTTGTAGAATATCCTAGTTAGGAGCACCATTGTTCAAGATCAACCACATGATATATATATTTTTTTAATTTTGAAGGGATCTTAAGTTTCCATATGACTTTCCACCACCAGACATGCATATCCTCTCTACCCTCCTCAAAAAATATACTTATATCCTAATTTTGGTACATATTCCCCCAATGTGTTTAGATACTATATCAACTAGTCTTCCTCCTCTTTGATTCTGACATTACTATCTTTTAGAGAATATATCTATCTCTACCATTCTCGTGATTTTTCTTCCCCAATGCTTAAGTTCCTTTAGGAAAACCAATCTTGGTGCCATATAGATGTACTAGCCCAACTCAACACCTATTATAACATATAATATCCTTTGCCGGGTAGGTCATGCAACAATTGGTGTACCTTTTCTACCAACATAAGGGTCCAAACCTATTTTCACTTTATCACCCTTTCCCACTTGTCATATCAAGCAATTTCCCACCACCCGAAAATATGAAAATACAACTTTCCATAGATTTGAGGAATTATTTATTCACTTAACCAAATTTATGATCCATTCCTGTACATTATCTAGAGAAATATATTTATATTTACCAATCTTTACCCACAACCCAATTCCTTGAGTCAACCTCCAAATGTTTTTTGAGGCTAGTGATTTTGAAAAGAAAAAAGGGTTCTTAAAACCCCAACCACCCTTTGCCTTTGGTAGTTCCAACTTATTCCATGATGCAAGGACATAACCTTTTTTCTCTTGTTTCCTATGCCAAAGGAACCTATAGCATAACCTTCTAATAATTTCCAGATTTCCTTTTGGTATCCATGCAAGTGACGTCTAACACATTAGAGTTGCTTCAAGAACCTCTTTGATGAGCACCACCTTTCCTCCATGAGACATCCATTTACTACAACACTAATTAATCTTTTTTACCACTTTGGCCCTCAACCATTGCTAATCTTATTTTTTCTACATATTTGGTTTTAGGTAAAAACCTAAGCATTTTAGGCCTTGATCTAAGTCTATTTGTTGGTATAGAAACATTTATGAGACAAATATATTCTCCTTCTCAGAAAATCCCCACAAATAAATTGTCGATTTTTAAAGATTTATTGTCATACCCATCGATTTAAAAATTAATGCCATGATATATCTGAACTTTTCAATCACTCTTTTAGTTACTTCACAGAAAACCAAGATGTCATAAACAAACAATAAATGAGTGATACTGCATCAAGTAGGCTATATGAACTCCTTTGAAACTACCATTGTCTATAGCCTCCTTTAGGAGCCTACTCAGTTCTTCAACAACTAGTATAAAGAGAAGGGTGGATATGAGGCATATGCCTCTTCTAGGTATAAATAAAGGGGATGTTGTCACATTCATTAAGACAAGAAAATACACAGAAGTAATGTAGTTCATTACCCATATTACAAATTGATGACATAAACCCATATGAATGAGAATTATTAGTCTATGATATAACAAGCTTACCCTGTCATAAGATTTGGAGAGGTCCACTTTGATCACCATTGAACTTTGCTTCTTGATTTTAATTAAATGTAAACCATGTTGAGAAATCCCTATAGCCTCATGAATTTGTCTTCCCTCTGGAAATCAAAATTGTTCTTCATATATTTTCCTTAACATGATTCTTTTTAATATCCTTGAAATTACATTGGAGATGATTTTGTATATACAGTTGCACAATGATATTGACATGAATTTCCTAAAGGATGTTGGATTATCATCCTTGGAAATCAGAGAAAGAAAAGTTGTGTTTAATGCATGCTCACATCTTCCCATTTGTTCTAGTAGCCCCTACGACCCTCCTTAAATCATCTCTTATAAAATCAAAGAATCCTAAAAAGAATTCCACTAGCAGGTCATTTGACCCAGGAATTTTTCCCTTCTATAAACTTTGGAGAGTACTAAGCAACTCTTCTTTCCCCACTTCCTCCATCAAAGTTTGATTGTCTTGAGGATTGACGAATCTTGGAAAAGAGTTTGACAATTCAATTACCTCTGCTATGATTGCACAAGAGTCTTCTTTGAAGAGGGTTGAAAAGTGATTTACACACTCTCTAGCTATTTCCTTGAATTTTTGTGCTCATGAACCATCTTCCTTTTAAATTAATATTTCTTTTGTGGTTGAAAAATCCATGAAAAAAATTGTATTTTCATCTCCTTCTTGAATCCGTAATGCTCCACTTTTAACCTGCCATTTCTCTTTTTCCAGGATGATTTTCCTCTTTTTTCCCTTTAATAATTTGACCTTTAATTTTTTTTCCCCTGTTAAAAATCAAAACCTTCATTGTTGTAGAGATATTCCAAAAATTCCTCTACTTCATTGAGGGTTTTGTCATACTTTTTCCTCTTCTCTTTGGCCCATTACACAACTACCTTTTTTTTATTTCTTTAGGTTTTGGTGAAATCATATAAAATCAATCTCTATGAATTTTCGGTTATAAGGTTCCCATATTTCTTTAACCTTTTTTATAAAAATATCCTCTTTGATCAATTCCATAAAATTCATCTTGAAAGGACTTGTAGGTTTCTCTTGGGTAGGGGCTATTTCCAAGATAATTGGGTTGTGATCAAAATACCCTGTAAAACAAACCCATTGACTTAACTAATTCACTTAATCAAGGATATATTAAAAAATTAGGAACCATTCAAGTCTCTTGGAAACACGAGCCTCTTTAGATCCCTTGTTTCTCTAGGTTGGAGACAATTTTGCAGGCTCAACATCTAGTAGGCCTACTTCTTCCAACTTTTTGATAACATAACTAGCAAGAAAATCCACTTGTTCATTTGGTCCCCATACCTTTGATGTTTCAAAAGTAAAATTTAGGTCCTCTCTTACCATTACTAACCTAGTTTGTAGCCAATCCACATGAAAGAACTTGTCCTAGTACTTTATCGTGTCAACATATGACCCATAATTTTTTAACAAAGTAATATCTTTCCCCAGATACATAGAGAATAGGGTAATCCATAGACTTGTTGTGAAATCCTAGGAATTAGTAATGCTAAAATAACATCTCTTCCACCTAGTTATATTTCCCCTCGACCTTCTGATAGCATCAATAAAATCAAGATCCCGTTTACCTAAAAATTTGGAGAGTTATTTAATGGTTTTCTCCCATTTTATTATAGTCTCTTGCAGAATAATGATACAAGAATTAATTTTCTCTACCAATATCTTTAGGGCCAATTTTTTTCAAAGGGTTGGATATTCCTCTATAATTTAGGTTCATGAGAATCATTTGGAGCCCTATTTGGGGGAATTTTCTCTAAGGGAACCTATCAAGTAAAGTTGCTTACCACTTTTGTTTCCGAGGAAACTTGTTTTTGAGATAGAGACATTAGTGATTTCCTTCCCTTGTGATGGCCTTTTAGGTTAGGTTAATCATGAAAACCCAAACCCCTTGCTTCCTTTCTATGGAAGTTGAGGGTTCCTTTACTCCTCTACCTTAAGTTATATTTCACTAAATCCTCAGGAGACAAGACTCAGTGGGTCTCATAGTCTTTTGTCTCAATATTCAAATTTTTGGAGGAAACAAAAATTCAAGTTCTATCTACACAACATTCCTCTATCATAGGAATGATAATAAGAGGTGAAGGGTTTGGGTTTTTGATCCTTTGAAGGTTGAGAATGAAGTATATTACATGTTTCTATTATTTGATATCATAAAATACACCCCATGACCCAAAAACTATATTTTCACTTGATTTCCTTTTATTTGATAAGGATGATTGTTTAGACTTAGCTAGAGAAATTAACAATCCTCATTGATGAAGGGTTCATCCATTGGAATATCATTAGGTTGTATTTATTTGAAAGGATGAATAGTAGCTTCCCTAGAACCTTTGTAGAGTCTACCAGTAACTCTACTTCCCTTCAAAATATCCGAATATTTTGAATTTGTATTATGTTCTCCATAATTTTCCTCTCCCATAGATGTATTTATCTTTTTCACCTAGATTTTCCTGGAGATTGAGTGAGTGCATTCTATTGTAATATGAACATAGCTATGGAGTCATCAAAATTTGAAGGGTATTCCTTCGTAGTCTAAATTTAAGTGGTAAAGGTCCTATTCTCTATGAATTTGCATGGAATTTGATAGCCCTTTGTTAATATACAAACCAACTGAAATGTGAGCTATACCCATATAGCTTGATTCTCTGAATGACAAATATGCCTCATAGAAAATTCCTAAAACATCCCCAATTTCTTTAAAGACTTATTTATATTACAATATTAGAGGAAGGCCTAGAATTCTTACCCAAGTCAGGATGTTTTCTAAATGGGTTGGCTTGGAATCAAAGTTTATATGCCACATTTTTAGGAAAAGAGGTTGATATCCCCATATCCACCTTCTATGTATTATATCTTCAAAATCACATATATTGAAAGGTCCATACTAACCATCCCCTTACCAGTATTAAGGCTTGAGGGAAGCAACTAGTTAAAGGAGAATTTTTTTTTTTTGTCCAAGCCTTTAGAGTTTTTGGACTCGTTCTTCTTCCTAGAAATCATCTAACTAAGGAATAGTCTCCCATCTCCAAAACCTCATTCAATATAGTATTCTCACCTAAGGAAAGGTTTATAATTTCTTTCAATTTTTGAAGACATCGACATCAGTTGGGTTTTTCCTTCCTTCAGGATCTTGTAGGATAATTTTTTTTAGTCTTGTATAGGGTTACCACTCATGTGCTAGAGATCCATAATTTATCCAATGAAACAAGACTAAGATAACCTATAAAACCTTTGTGCCAAAGCATAACTAGAAGCATTCAAATCTACACAAATTTTGTCCAGAGTAATATCTTCTATAACAAAATAATAGCAATGACCTTGTGCATTAACCTCACTTATACTAGGGTTTAATTCCCACTGATTGCTTGGATCTACCTTTTTAGGTTTCTCTGTAGGGATGTTGTGCCAACAATTAAGGGCTTTGAGAGATATGCCCTTATATTTGTTTAAGTCTCCACTAAAGGGAAACCTTCCTTGGTATGATGAATAGACAGATAATTTTCCATATTACCAATGATGTCAACAACTTTATCTTCCAATGGAATTGAACCAAGAGATGTAGTCTTCCATGACATTGACGTGTCATTTGGTGGGTGAAAAGTTGGACACAACCAAATTTTTTGACCCTCCCTTCGGTCCTTCGATTAATCCAAGGCTTCTTTATCTTGGGTCAACGTTTTTACTAGCTCCTTTTACCTCCAGATATCGTCGTTGACACCTTAGAATACACCTACAAGAACCTTGTTAAAACTCTCAGTTTTGTCAAAGGTGAGTCCACGCACCCATGATCATTCATAATGACATGAAACTAACCATGCTAAATGACTTTACATGTGAAATCCTATATGAATTTGTCATTGCTTCCCTCTATTTTTCTTTGTACAACTGAAAGCATGCTATTGAGTCCCTTATCCCTTGCCAAGTCCAAACTCATAGACTAATCCAAAGTGATTACACCTTGTTCAACTTATCTATCTATCTATCTATCTATATATTCCTTATTTTAAGGATTTCTCCTCAAGCTGACTTTTATTTAATATATATTAAGTAATAGTCCAGCTTAGGAGAAGAAAGCTATAAAACGAGGAGAGCATTAAACACTTAGAATTACATACACACACACACACACACACACACACACACACACACACACACACACACACACACACACACACACACACACACACACACATGAGTTGGTTCATAGCATACCCATGTAAGGAAAAAATGATGGTTAGATACTTTTCTAATATGTAAAATTTACATGTTGGCAATTTCACTCCATGTCAATGTTGATAGTTTCCTCTCCATGACCACATAGAAAAAACATTGAAAATAGGTAAAAGCATTTAAATTAAGCATAAAATTTTGGCATTGATCCCCACTCATGGATTTTATTTATCTATGCACCTCTATGCTAGGTTTTTTTCTATTTCCATCTAGGTCCATAGTAGGTATGATTATGCTCATAGAATTTCCTTGATGAATTCTATTTCTCATGGTGGTATGGGTGGCGAAACGAAACAACTTTTTCTACTTGTTCTTATTTTTTTAACACTTCACCCTATTGGTCCTTTGAGGAATGGTACTCTATAGATTCTTCTTCCTTTTTATGCCCTTCTCGGGGCTCTCATTTAGGTGCTTATGTGGTATCCTTCTTCTCATCCAGCCTTGGACTCTTCGTCAGATGTGTCGATAGGTTCTATAATTAGTTTTGTTGTAATAACGTCTTTAGGTGATGCCTTGGGACCTTGCGGTTTAATAAGAGAAATATAATACAATGTGATTTTCTTTGCTTTAGGGATTTTAAATCCCTTGATCTAGGTATTTTAAAATCCTAGATCAAGGGCTTGAAAATCAAGAATCCTACCCCACTTTTGTAGTTTTTCATGGAGCTAAAATTCCATTGAAGGTGGTGGACTTGGTGCATGTAGGTTCATCATAAAATTCTCTATCCAATGAAATGATTTTCTTGCTTTTGACTTCATACGATGTTTATTTCTTTCTAAAAATCATACAATCTCTTTTTCTCCTAAGTGTGAAGAACCCTAGGGAAAAATACATCATAAAAACCACATAACCAAAAAATTATAAAAATAAATGTCACTCCGTCAATGTTTCCAATTCAAAAGGGTATTTTTTTTTTTCATTTTAAGTAAATAGGGAAAACCATTTATTGGGAACACAAAGGTGTATAAAATATGATTCAAATATTAATCTCTTGGCTTTGAAAAATAATTTAAAATATAACACCCCCCCCCAAAAAAAAGAAAAGAAAAAAGAAAGAATGCATATATATATATATATATATATAAAT
>JZKD02S0358003.1:25200-84838 GCA_000966675.3 Picea glauca | reverse complement strand
AACTCTTATACTATTGTTCATTGCTCATTGGATATAATTGAATGGTTTAAGTATAAGTTGAAAAAGGTTTTTAAATTGTACTTGATACTGATTCACCCCCCTCTCGGTATCAACACAATGGACATGTCCGAACAAGACCCCATCATATATGATCCATCAAGCTACATATTGGGAATTGGTTTCAAAAGAAAATAGTATTAAGATTATGGAACTTGAAGAAGAATGTACTGAGTCCACAAACCACAATAAGAAACTACAAAGTTGTACCACAAAGTGTGAAGTCAAAATTTCCCAAATACTGGATGATAAACATGCCTTATACACACATTTACAATCCTATCTCTAAACTATGCAAGTTAGTCAAATAGTTGCCTCATAAAAGTGCACAATCTTAATTGACAACATACTTCATAGCTACTGATATGGATTTGATGGATTTATGTAAAACAAATTAGTAATATAATAAGCTAAAATATCCATTGAGACCCTACCTTTCTGAGGATCAGAAGGCTCATTCATAGATCTTTTTGTAATAACTCGATAAGATAATGAAGGATGTGCAAAATAAAAGATCCAAGAATGTTTATTTTGACAAAGTCAAGAATTTTGAAAAATTGTATGTTTTAAACAAAAAGAAACAAACATAGTTGGTTGCTCATCCTCATAATTCCACTATTATAAGGTTATGAGCCATATAACATAGCAAACAACTTGGTTGTGATTAAGGAAAATATAAACCCATCGGATGTGTTTTTTTTTTTTTTTCCTCTCAAAAAACAAGATAATATAAATAAAACCCCCATAAATGATGTTTTCTAGCCAACAAATAGGAAAACAATTGAGCCATTGGTTTCTAATATAGTTTTCCTAGAAGAATAAAATGATGTAGATGTGATGATTGGGTATAAACCTGAAGCTAAATACACACCCTTTTACGTTTCTATGAAAATGGTGGGAAAAATAGCCCACTAATTGATGGTGGTTCCCAACCAAACATTATGTCAAAGGTTATCATGGAACAATTAGGTCTATCATGCATGAATGAAACAAAGCAGAAGATAACCTTTAACTAAAAAATTCAACCAACTGACGGTTAGATCAAAAATTTCATTGTAGTAATGAATACCCACCCTAAGATCCACACCACTTGTAATTTTCAAGTAGCAGGCATGATGTAGGAAATTACTCTAACATTTTTAGGATGAGAATGGAAACAATTAACACGAGGTCACCTCAATCTACATGGATCCGACATGATAGTGCATTGAATCCTAAGAAAATTGTCTTTCTTAGAGATCTAAGAATTGCATCTTATGTCAAACGTTTACCAAAATCCAATGTTTATTTTGTAGAAACTAGCCTAGGTACCTATTATGTTGTCATTGAAGATAAAAATGTGTTAGTCTTCCATCTCGGTGATGATGAAGATAATCAGATATGGAACATGCAGTTTGACAATGCTTCTTTTAGTGAAGGTTGTGGTGTTGGAATCATACTCTACTCTCCCCTAGAAAAATCTCACTCACTCCCCTAGAATTTGAATCCTTATGCCTAAAGTTAGACAAATCTAGTAATTTAAGATTAAAATGCATCCAAGCTTTCGATCATTTTGAACTTATTATGAATCTAGTCATGCAGATTTATTCACTGGCCAAAAATATTTTTAAACAATATACCTAGCTCATGCAACATCTAACCAAAAATGGCTTGTATTTCAATCTAACTTACACTTATAAAGAATTAAATGCAATTCAAATAATCCTATTGTATATGCTCCTAATCCAAATAAAAAATCTTTAAGAGATAAAATATAATGTGTTTTTACATTCCTATATGACCTTCATGTGCCTGATAAGAAAGAATCATGGAAAATCTTTGATCATGATGATGACATTTTTTGTTTCCTAGCAGATCAAGATGAAGAAGTTTTCGAGTCTTCTAGAGTCATCGACTTAAAACGTAATTTTTTCCCTAAGGGATTAACCCCTTTGGAAAACATGTTTTTATCTAGTGATTCTTGTCAAAAGAGCACTCCTACTAATGAATTTTCTAAGTGCAATATTGAAGAAGCTAAAGTAACCCTATAAATATTGGAACCAAAAGACCTTGAAATTTTCTATATAGGGTCCTTATGTACAAATGAAGAAAAATAGAGATTTGCCAAACTCTTTGGAGAGTTTCACAATATTTTCCCATGTCTTACAAGGACTTGCATGGTTTTTACCCAAGTGTTGTGAAACACTCTATACCAATTAAATATGGTGTCATACCAATCCGAAAGAAACATCAACCCATGAATCTTTCCTTAGAAACAATAATTCAAAAATAAATTAATAATCTGTTAGAAAACAATCTAATCTTTCAATGTTTATTAAGAACCGATGATGGTGATTTTGTTAGACCCAACTAAGATGATATAGATAGGAATGGGTTGTGGTAGGTAGTTGTAGTCATTTTATAAGGTTATGAGAAATTATTATTTTTGTTTAATATTGTTGTGGTTTCAAGGATGATTGTGGATAATTGATTTTTAACCTAGAAATTATGATTAAAAAGAAGATCTAGAGATTTGGTAATATTTTCTTTCATCATTAAGAGTAATGAAGGATCTACAATGGTAGGATTGAGGAGATGGATAAATTTGAGTTCCAGTTGAGGGGTAGGGGATGTTGGGGCATATGCATAGTCTAGGGTCAGTTGTTTAATGTACAATTCTTTGGATGTGGCCTGATGTTTTAATGCACAAAAATCTGCAACAAAATGTGATTATATTTGATGAAATTCACACCATTAATTTGGGTGAGAGGAGGAAGGGCCGATGAAATTAGTGTTTGGAGGGCGGGTTGGTTGAGGTACAAAATTAGTATTAGGGTTGTGAAGTTGAGGGTTAGGGTTAGGGT
Source organism: Picea glauca (assembly GCA_000966675.3). NCBI lineage: Eukaryota > Viridiplantae > Streptophyta > Pinopsida > Pinales > Pinaceae > Picea > Picea glauca. Next base: position 81,938 of record JZKD02S0358003.1, on the reverse strand, counting down.
TACAAAAGAGAGGAAAACAAGGGTGTCTATCAATCTCACATTCAATTTCTAGGGCACATATTAAGAATTGGTCAAGGGTGTTTCTCTTAAATAATGTGACTTCATATAAAAACACAATTCACAAATAAAATTAAATTGGAGACTAAGTACCTCATAAATGGTTTTTTATTCTGTTGAATCTGAAGTTTTTGAAGACTTCAACATTCTGTTGGATGTTTTGGCTAGGAACTTGATGAAACTATAACCATCTACACATCATATTCGATACATATTTTGGAGGATAGAAACATTTTCATAATGCTTCACAAAAGGTGTTCCAAGTAGTAATGCACTTGCAAAAGATTTGGAAGAATCCTCATAATTGAGTTTAATGTAACTAACTAATGCATGAAATAAATACTACACAATGTAACAAACTAATGATGCAAGAGAAATAAATGATTTGTACCTTGTCGAAAATGCGTTGTGGATCATGGAGGTGACCACCCTTCAAACCTACATTTTTCAAAGACAATAATAGGTTAAATGAATGAATGATAACTAAACATATATGAGCTCGCATTTAAAAAAGAGAATTAAACTTTATATGAATGAATAATAATTAAACATGTAAAATTATCTATAAATACTGAAGGGGAATACCTCATGAATGAGCTCCTCTTGGTTTTGAGAATAGTTTATTGTCTACTAAACAGGACCAACCATGTGAAGGTGGAAGCTTGTTTGGCCCCTCACCCCCCCTCACATCACTCTCAATTCCCCATACCCAATCATGCATAACAAGTAGAAAAAAAATAATTAAAGGTAAATTAAATAAAGAAGGTACACGCATACATAACATAATAAGGTACACGCACAACTAACAAAACAAAAAATTGTATAGTCAATAATTTATATTAATAAAACTTGTCTTGAAAAAGATCTACAATCACTTTTTTTTCTTTTTCTTTTTGACAAAATTCATGAGTAAATCATCATCACATTTATTTTGATCCCGACCTTCAACTATTGGGCCTTATTCTATTATTGGAAGGAAATAGGTCATCTCAAGCATTGCACTACTTCTAGTAGCAGGACACGGATGCTAATGCGCTACATAGGAACCCACTACAATAACAAAAAATGTTAAAAGGGCATGGTTAGTTGTTATTCATAGTAGTGTTTCATTAGTATGAATATCATTACTATGTTTTTTACCTGGAGGAGTATTCAATACCATTGATTGGATTGTCTTTGGTTCCTCCCCTCTCCGAGCACCCTCGTCTACATGCTCTGCCATTGAAACAAGCAAAGTTATAAGAACACCAATTGAAGGAAATATTTATAATCATCATATTATACATTTTATTTTAAAGACACACATATTATGGTGGGTTTGTGAACCACTAGTATCATGTGATTGTTTTCAACCACCGTCAAATGAACCAATGTTGCTTTCCCCGTTAAAACAATTAGACACATAATTAATTGATGGGTTAAATCAATCATCAATATATTTGACAAGTAATAAACAACTACAATTTTTTCATTTTATTTACCAACTCCTTTGAATGGTCATATTGTGTTTGTCCCTTCCTTTATCGATTTTACACCATAGCTTGAAAGCCGAACTTGAAGCCAAGCATCAACTCTTTTTCAATGGAAACACTGTTGAATTTACCCTCCTACATTTCATGGCATACGCTATGGATTTTTTCTTATTGGTTGCAATTAGATAAAATTTGCAGGATGATATGTATAGTATGAATAAAGTGTTTGGTACTTACAATTCGAGCATTTAATCTCAAGTAACCACCTTGGCGAAGTTTGTGGCCCATGTTTTTCTAGTCTTTCCTTGGCTGATTTTGACATGTCCGGGAGCTAGCAAAAAGTTTCAAGTATGTTATAAGATATCATGATTTTTTCTATAGAACTAAACAAAATTCAACATATTCAATTCAAAATATCATATATTACCTTCCAGGGTCAGGTGGTGCCTTACCTTTGTTTCTCAATGTATTTTCCTTTGCTTCCTTTTGTATATTCTTCCATTCCCTCTCAGGAATGGCTAGAGGATGATCATACTTAGGGTTCTTTTTCAATTGAACCCTATATTGATCTATGACATATTTCAAATATGTACAAACCCTTGAGGAAATTTTGAACTTGTTGAATAAATCACCAACCAGGTCGACCATATGGTCTATAAGATTCTTTTTCAAATCTTTATTCTGGGAATTCCACCATGTGCGGATGGTGGGCCCAAAAATATCTAAATCCTTGTTGTGAAAGGTCCTATAAAATATATTGTTTCCTAAAAAAAGATATGATAACTTGTTACGCGAAAAATCTCTCTATGGCATGGGGTAAACCACAACAGATGAAAATGACTGCATAAATCAACTTTAATCTCAAGTATGCTATATAGAAAAATATGCTAACAATACAAGATAAAAATCCTACCTCATCCAGATGTTCAATGAAGTCCACCATTGAGCACTTGAATCAAAGCAATACACTTGCAACTTGTCCTCAACAATAAAGAAACACAAGAATATGGTGATAATATATAAATTCAACACATTCAATAGCATAATCCATCAACATTCATAACAAATATTCCCATGGAATAAAAATTCAAATATTTGCAAGATATTAATTGGATGAGAAATGAGTATTTCTATTAAAATGTAATAAACAAAAGTGAATGAATTACAAACTTTTGTGTCGACACAGTTCATAACCGAGAAACTAAGTCCCTTCTAGCTAGGCCTCCACCACTTCAATCCTCCACCAACGATAAGCTCATATAAGAGAGACAATGAGGTTCTCAATCAAGTAGGGAAGAGCTTGGGGGATGAACAATGTGTTCATACTTAAAAGGACAGAGGGATGCAAACTCAATATGAAGTGAATAATTTCTCCCGAGTAACTTTTCTCTCAAAGTTGAATTCTTCTCCTCTTTTCCACAGATTGGATATGGCCCATTTATAGCCTTCAAATGGAACTGAAGGGTCGAGTCAGAAAGTTTCGAGTATATGGAAGGTCAAGGATCATGGATCTTGTGACGTGACATGGAAACCCAACACTATTTTTTAATTTTGGGCACAAAACCCAATGTACATGGGCTGTAATGGTGAAAATTGTGTATACACATGCTGTATAATAGTTAGGGTGTGTATATGTGGAAAAATATTGTTTTTATCTTTGGGATTTTCAAAAAGGGACTTCAAGTCTGCATAGGGAAATGGAAAAAGGTCTTCTGAGCAAATTTACATAGGGTGAGTCAAATCTTGATATAACGGATTCCCCCTAATGTGTGAGGTCAAAGGAGTATCTGCGATGGACGAAATACATTATGATACCCATAAGTGGAGTAATGGAGACTCAACTAGAAGAACTAGTTTCTCATGGGAATATTACAGTCTGTATTGAATTTGCGCACATGGATGCCAATTTGAATTACACTACAGATCCATGTGAAAATATACCAAACTATTGTTCATGGCCATGAGTAGGCAAGACAAAGGTGGATATATTCCAAAGGCTGTCATAGTCATGAAAACGACCCAATAAAACCAGTCTCAAAATCAATATGAATATATTTGTATACAATGGAGTATAATCTGATCTCCCATGATCATTGAAGTCACATAGGTACTGGTCCATTGAAAGATAACAACAACTCAGGAAAGATGCGACTATGAATTGATCTCTTCAAGTCTTCTACATTATCCACCAAAGGTGGAAGTCTACATCGTGTGAATAAAGGAGTTGAGGTCGAACACAATGAGACTTTGTTTGATTACCGATCATTAAGGTATACTGTTAAAAAATGTGAGACAACCTACTGATAATGAAATTAGGTATCAAGGCACCAAGTACATTCTTACAAGTGTGAATAAAGGTGTCGAGTTTGAGCACTTGAAGAATCCGTCGATCAGGGGACATTGATGTATTCCCAACTGTCGATGGTAGGAGAACTTGTGATGCTAGATTATCATTGGCAAGCATGCAGAGAAAGGCCCATCAACGTCAAGGAATATGTACAGGAATCAACACTGACAATTGAAACATATATTTGAAATCCGCCTTAAATCAGTGCCAGAATTTATCTTTTGAGGCATGCTCAAACCTGGAGCTGAAATCACCATTTGAGGCATGTTTAGATAATCACGAGTGGAGCAGGAGTTTCCATTACGAATCTGAAATGCGACCGATCCAAGATAGCCATAGGATAGTCTTAGAGAAGACACGTAGTTAAGGGGGAAAACATAAGATCCCTCTAATATATAGAGGTTTTGTACACCCAAATGAGGTTGGTTGTAGGGTAGATGTTAGCTGCAAGTTAGCAGAAAATTGGAGTTTTCAGTTGTTGTTTTTTATTTCAGTTGTAGTCATTTTCACTAGTGAATAGAACAAAGGAAAATTGATCCAATGTATGGTGTGAACATTGTTTTTCAATTCTCTTTATTGTGTTTTCATGAGTGAATGAATGAATCTCGTTATGAGTATATGGAACTGTGAATGTTAGAATAAGTTTCAATTGTTTCTCTTCTGTTGAAGTAGTGCAAGGTGTGCACATAGAACGCAAGGAGTGTGTTGACATGACCTGTTTCGATTCTGAATCTCAGAAGAGCTAACACAAAACTTTCCCTTTGTAGGGAGTGCAAAGCGAATAGTGCAAGGAGTGCACAATCATCTACAAGACTCCAAAACCTTGCGTAAATATCTGGTGCAAGGAATGCACAGATCTAAGACTCGACTAAGTGTCAAAGAGGCTTTTCAAGAAGTCGAAGAACCAGTAAAGAAGAACCTCAGAAAGGCGAGAGGAATTTCTCTTTGAGAAATCCCGAGGATATGAGTTATCGAAATCCTTGAAACATAAGGAGTGTGTGGGAAATCAAAGTCTTCATGAGACCAAGATCAGGAGGAGTAACATTTTTCATAGTGTTAAAAAGATCCAAGAATCAGACTCATCGAAGGAGAAAAGGTTCAGAACCTTTGAACACACAAAAAATATTCTAGTTCGGAAGATAGCACAAATGTTAGGGGGAAAAGATCTCAATCGTTTGATTTGAATGCTAGAAAATCAGAACATCCATCAAGGGGGACACATGGTGAACAATCAACATTTTGCTGACTCACATTGTGGAGAAGTCAAAGGGCAGAGCACTAAGAACTCATGAATAACGAATCCATGACTTGAACTGAGTCATTGGATCTAGGAGAGATCTGGACCATTGATTGTCTAGGGTGAAGTATCGACATTTCGGGGATTGAAGGACCGAAGGTGATAAGTCTTTCAACTTCGTGAAACGTGAAGTCCCAAAATCATCATGACCGTCAGATTTGAGGAGAGATCTAGACCGTCGATCTAGAGTCATCACTATTTCAGATATTAGGAGAATGGAGGCAAGGATACTCCGAAGTCACGAAACGCAAAACACCGATTTAATCGCAGCTGTTGATCAAGGGAAGATATAGATCGTAGATCTTGGGTCATCACAATCTTAGTCATCGGGTGAACAGGGGTAGCAAGGCTCCCAGAGTTGTGAAATGCAAAATCACAACGTGCCTTTCAATCAAGCGTGTGGTCATTGCCAGTGGTCATAAGGGCAGAAGGTCTTAGCAGAAAGAAGCTAGCACCCATTTGGTGTTGATGTTCAAACAATGTTTGGGAGAAAAGTTGTGGGTCTCATACGACCCGTGCATTCGGGGAAAGGACCTATGTAAGTGGGTTTGGGGTCTAGCAGGGACCCAAAGAGTCAATCAAACTCAGTTTCTTGATCGATCCTAGACCAAGAGGTCATGAAACCCTTATGAGAGAAGGGGGGTCATCATCAAGTGGTATCGGAGCGAGTTTCTGTCTATAGAAAATAGGCATAAGATAAGGAGATAGTTCGATACCATCAAGGGGTATCAGTGGTTGAATTTTTTCTTACAGACAATAGGCAAAGGAGAAGAGACAAGAGAACTCGAAGGTGTACTCTGTGTGTGACAGACAATCAACACAATGTCACCAAGGAGACGAGGAGAGAAACCTTTAGGCAATTGAGCTATAGAAAGGCATATGCGATAAATTAATGCAATATTAGAGGTGATGGAGGTAACACAGAGATGAGCACATGATGCTGGAGACATCAACGATGCAAAGAGTGAAGAGGCAGCGGGTGAGAATGTCGTCGAAGAAGCTGCAGGAGAGGATTTTGCTGAGGAATGTTTGCTGAAAGCAGTTGCTATATTGGGAGGTAGAGCCAAGATAAAGGTCCCAATGTATGAAGGCAATTTAGACGTCGAGGAGCTGCTAGATTGGATAAGGTCCATGGAAAATAATTTCGACTATGAAGATGTCAATGAAGAGATAAAGGTGAAATAGGCTATCACCAGGCTAAAAGGACACACAACACTGTGGTGGGATGAAATGTAGGCTGAAAGGAGAAGCACAGACAAACAATAGATAAAGAGTTGGGACAAAATGGTAGCCAAGTTGAAGGCTAAGTTCATGCCCAAGGATTATCAGATCAATCTGTTCAGAAAAATGCAGAACCTAAGACATAAAGGGATGACAGTTAAGGAGTATATAGAGGAGTTCTATAGGTTGAACATAAGAACTGGGAAAAGAGAGAGAGATGAAGAAAAAGTTTCCAGGTATATGAATGACTTGAGATATGAAATCTAGGATGAGATCAGTATGATGTTAGTAAGGACGGTGGAGGATGCTTATCAGTTTGTGCTGAAAGAAGAGGAAAAGTTGGCCAGGAAACAAAGCCAATGAGGGAAAGGTAAAATATCGGTCCCAAGAAAAAGCAAGGGATTTACCCATGATAGATCACATAAGCCTAAGGATGAGACTGAGAAACCACATAGTCACTCAGAAATAGGAGGAAGTTCTCGAGAAATACAGGGTGGTGGAAGAAATTCTTCCAGAGGAAGAGGAAGAAGAGGAGGAGGAGACATAAGATGTTATGCCTGTGGAAAGATAGGACACATGTATTAGGAATGTCTTGAGAAATAGAAAGAAGGATGAGGTGAAGCTCACATTTTAGAAGCACAATGAAGAGATGTTGAAGCAGAAGGAGCAGAGGATGGAAGATCCCTGATGTTGAGGAAGGTTCTCTTAAAACCAGAGGTAGAAGTTGAGGAGTCAGTGTAGAGGAACAATCTCTTCAGAACAACTTGCAAGACTAAAGACAGTGTATGCAAGGTGATAATCGACAGTGGGATCACGGACAACTTAGTATCCATAGAGATGGTGGAGAAATTGAAGCTGGAGACAAATGCACACCCAAAGCCATGCAAAGTATCATGGTTGCAGAAAGGACACCAGGTAATGGTTACTAAACAATGCTTGGTTGAATTTAAGATAGGAGGATATAGAGATGAAATTCTATGTGATGTAATTCCCATGGATGTATGCCATATTCTGTTGGAAATACGATGGCAGTTTGACAGGAATGCCATTCATGATGGGAGAAAAAATACATACACATTAGAGAAGAATGGTAGGACACACATGTTGCTTCCAATAGAGGAGAAGAGAGTGAAATAGGAGGCCAACACAAACATACTTCTCATGAGTGGGAAAGAACTCTTGAAGGAAGTCAAGGAAGAACACAAGATGCAGTTTGTTGTGGTAAGAAAGCCTAGAGTTATCCTTACAAGTACTTCAATGGAAGGTTTGCCTGAAGAGGTTCAGGGATTGTTGGATAATTTTGCTGACATAGTAGTGGATGGGCTACCTAACTCATTTCCACCCATTAGAAGTATCAATCACCATATTGACTTAATACTAGGAGCAAATCTTCCAAACAAAGAAGCATATATATTGACACCTCGAGAGAATGAGGAAGTGAAGAAACAAGTCCAGGAACTGTTAGACAAGGTTTTGGTTAGAGAAATCTTGATTTCATGTGCAATACCAACTGTATTGAGTCCAAAGAAGGATGGAGGATGGAAAATGTGTATATAATCAAGAGACATTAACAAGATCACCATTAGGTATAGATTTCCTTTACCAAGAATGGATGATTTAATGGATTGCTTAAGTGGAGAAAATTTATTTTCCAAAATAAACTTGAAAAGTGGATATCACCAGATCAGAATGAGAGAAGGTGATGAGTGGAAAACAACCTTTAAGACAAATGAAGGTTTGTACGAGTGGCTTGTTATTCCATTTGGTTTAACAAATGCCCCGAGTACTTTTATGGGGTTGATTAATGAAATACCGAAAGACTTCATTGGCAAGTTTGTGGTTTTATATTTGGATGTTATACTGATCTTTAGCAGGACTAAAGAGGAGAATTTGAGGCACCTAACATTAATGATGAGGAGACTACAACAGGAGAAGCTGTTGATAAATCTGAAGAAGTCCTATTTTATGAATACATAACTCATTTACTTGGGTTTTGTGATCTCTTCAAATGAACTGAAGATGGATCCATAGAAGGTGAAAGCAATCAAAGAATGGTCATCACCAGGGAGTATGTTTGAGGTAAGAAGCTTCCATGGATTAGAAATCTTCTATAGGAAGTTCATCAGAGACTTCAATGGAATTTATGCACCAATGATGGATACGGTAAAGAAGAAGCACAAGTATTTTAAATGGACAGAGGAGGCCGAAAAGAGCTTCAATATACTGAAGGAGAAAATAAAAGAATGACCAATTTTGGTCTTGTCGAACTTTGAAAAGAAATTCTAGGTGATATGTGACGCAAGTGGAGTTGCAATTGGAGCAGTTTTGAGTGAGGATAATAGAGTAGTTGCCTATTTAAGTGAGAAACTAAATGAGACTAAGAGAAAATACTCCACATATGACAAGGAGTTTTATGCCATAATTCAAGCCTTGAAGAAATGGAGACATTATCTTGTCCCACAGGAATTTTTCTTGTATAGTGATAACCAAGCTTTACAATTCATAACCATGTAGGAAAAATTGAATCAAAGGCATGCAAAATGGGTCGAGTTTACACAAAATTTTACTTTTGTCATAAAACACATCGCTGGGAATGCTAACAAGGTTGTTGATGCATTAAGCAAGAGATGTTTGATTCTACAGGAATTTCAGGTGAGGACCTTGGGGTTTGAACACCTTAAGGACATGTATTGTGATGATACAGATTTCAAGGAAGCATACAAAGCATGTGCGAACCCTGTGCTAAGAGACAAAATCCAGTGGACATAATAATTGATTCAAGAGGGATTGTTGTTCAAGGGAAAACATTTGTGCATACCAAAATGCTCAATGAGGAATAATATTTTGAAAGAAAAACATAGTGGAGGATTGGCTGGACATTTTAGCCACGATAAAACGTTTGCACAGTTGAGCAGTTCATACTATTGGCCAGGTATGAGAACAAAAGTGTTAAAGTTTGTGAATATATGTAGAATCTACCAACATGCAAAAGGAAAGAGACAAAACATTGGATTGTATCAACCATTAACAATACCAGAGAGGCCTTGGGATGCAATAAGCATGGATTTTGTGTTGGGATTGCCAAGAACACAAAGTGGATTTGATTCCATATTTATGGTGGTGGATAGATTTTCAAAGATGACACATTTTATCCCATGCCAGAAGACCAGTGATGCAATGCATGTTGCAAAACTGTTTTTCAAAGAAGTTGTAAGACTTCATGGCCTACCCAGAAGCATTGTCTTGGACATAGACACAAAATTTGTTGGTCACTTTTGGAGAACACTATGGAAGAAGTTGGGGACAGATTTGTCCTTCATCTCAACTTATCATCCTCAGACAGATGGATAGACTAAGGTGGTAAACAAAAGTTTGGGAAACTTAGTGAGGATTCTGGTCACTGGACACCATAATCAGTGGGATCAGATTCTGCCACAAGAAGAATTTGCATACAATGAATCACCAAACATGAGTGCTGGAAAGAACCCATTCCAAATATTGTATGGAATGCAACCCAGGGGAGTATCTGAGTTGAGAGACTTGGAACAGAGAGAGATCAGGAGCGTTGGAGCAGAAGATTTTGTTGTAGAAATGCAGAGGCTCCATAGCCATATCAGAGGACAATTGGATAGTTATAACTAGGAGTACAAGCACAGGGCTGATCAACATTGTATAGAACTTCAATTTGAAGTGGGAGATCAAGTTCTGGCACATCTTAGGAAAGAGAGGTCCCCTAGAGGAACATATAACAAGTTGAAGATGAAGAAGATAGGACCATGTAAGATCTTGAGGAAGTTTGATGCAAACGCCTATGAGATCGAGTTACCAGATGATGTGGGCATATCACCCATATTCAATGTTGCAGACTTGTACCCTTACATGAAATATGATGCAGAGAGATCAAAAGTTCAGGTGAAGATCCAGTGGGAAAAGAAAATTCCCAAAACAGAAAAGCCAGAAATGGAGAAAATTGTTGATCAGAGTATTGGCAAGAAGACCAGGAGGAAGACCTATTTTGAGTATTTGGTCAAGTGGAAGGGGCACCCAATAGAATATGCTAGTTGGGAAAATGAATATTCTATCCAGAAGCATGGAAAATCAGTACAAGATCTCATGGACATGAGTCCATGAATTTTTTTCAAGGGGAGTATGATGCAGGAGCATCATTGGTAAGCACACAAAGTAAGACCCATCAAGGTCAAGGAATCTATATAGGAGCCAACACCAAAAATAGCAACAAATATTTGAAATCTGCCTTAACTTAGCGACATAATTTATCTTTTGAGTCACACTTGAACCTAGAGCCGAAATTACCCTTTGAGGCACGTTTAGATAATCGCGAGTGGATTGGGAGTTTCCATTATGAATCTGGAATGCGACCGATCCAAGATAGTTGTAGGATATTCTTAGAGAAGACACGTAGTTAAGGGGGAAACCATAAGATCCCTCTGATATATAGAGGTTTTGTATGCCCAAATGAGGCTTCCTGCAACGTAGCTGTTAGCTACAAGTTAGAAGGAAATTGGAGTTTTCATTTGTTGTTTTTTATTTCAGTTGTAGTCATTTTCACTTATGAATAGAATAGAGGAAAATTGATCCAATGTATGGTGTGAACATTGTTTTGAAATTCTTTGTATTGTGCTTTCATGAGTGAATGAATGAATCTCGTTATGAGTAGATGGAACTGTGAATGTTAGAATAAGTTTCAATTGTTTATCTTCTGTTGAAGTAGTGCAAGGTGTGCACATAGAATGCAAAGAGTGCATTGACATAACCTGTTTCGGTTCTGAAGCGCAGAAGAGATAAGATGAAACTTTCCCTTTGTAGAGAGTGCAAAGCGATTGGTGCAAGGAGTGCACAGTAATTCGTAAGAATACAAAACCTTGCGTAAAGATCTAGTGCAAGGAGTGCACAAATCTGAGACTCAAATAAGTGTCAAAGAGGCTTTGCAAGAAGTCGAAGAACCAGTAAAGGAGAACGCCAAGAGGGTGAGAGGAATTTCTCTTCGAGAAATTCCAAGGATATGAGTTATCGAAATCCCTGAAATGCAAGGAGTGCGTGAAAAATCAAATTCTTCATGAGACCAAGATCAGGAGGAGTAACACTTTTCATAGTGTTAAAGGTATCCAAGAATTAGACTTGTCGAAGGAGCAAAGGTTCAGAACCTTTGAACACCTAGAAAATATTCTAGTTTGAAACGTCGATTTGATTGCAGTCGTCGATCAAGGGAAGATTTGGATCGTAGATCTCAGGTCATCATGATTTCGGCCATCGAGTGAACAGAGGTAGTAGTACTCCCAGAGTCGCGAAACATGAAATCAAAACGTGCCTTTCACTCAAGCATGTGGTCACTGCCAGTGGTCACAAGGGTGGAAGGTCTTAGCAGAAAGAATCTAGCACCCGTTTGGTGTTGAAGTTCTAACAACGCTTGAGAGAAAAGATGTGGGTCTCATACGACCTGCGCATTCAGGGAAGGGACATATGTAAGTGGGCTTGGGGTCTAGCAGGGACCCAAAGAGTCAATCAGACTCATTTTCTTGATCGATCCTAGACCACGAGCTCGTCCATCCCTTAGGAGAGAAGGGGGGTCTACATCAACCTACAATTAATGACTGTAAAACTCTAGGTACTCATAGGAATCTAGGTCTCATTTCTAGAATAGATGGGTTGAATTCGATGGAAGGAGACCCGTTGAAAGGAGAGCATTGAGGCATATCTCATAATTCAGCATGAGGCACAAAGAAAGAGCTTGATTATTTGGAGGAAATCATACGAAGAACATGTTCACGAGCCAATGACCCCGTGTGTCTTTCGCATGTGTAATATGTAAGCGGGACATGAAAAGGACCTGTGTAAGTGGGTTTGGGGTCTAGTAGGAACCCAAAGAGTCAATCAAACTCAGTTTCTTGATCGATCCTAGACCGTGAGGTTGCAAAACCCTTAGGAGTGAAGGGGGGTTTGCTTCAACCTACAACTAATGACTGTAAACCACTAGGTACTCATAGGACTCTAGGTATAGTTTCCATAATAGATGGGTTGAATTGGATGGAAGGAGACCCATTGAAAGGAGAGCATTGAGGCATCTCTCATCATTTATCATGAGGCACAAATAAGGAGTTTGATGATTTGGAGGAAATCATACGAAGAACATGTTCACGAGCCAATGACCCCGTGTGTCTTTCGCATGTGTAATATGTAAGAGGGACACGAAAAAGATCCCCTAAATAGAATCCAATAAGGAAAAATGTTGACAAAGGCAAGGAAACCACCAATAAGGCTAATGGCATCCAAGACACTACACGAATCCCAATGTGTGAATAGATTTCTTATTGTCGAACACAAGGGAAACCCCCCAATCAACGACCAATGATGAAATGTCGATTTCTAGGTTCAAGGTTACCTACCAATGATGAAAGTAGGACGAGGGTTCATGATAGGACTATAATTTCATGTAATTTTGAGACATATTGAGGGTATGACCGACATGCAAAGTCAAGAGTTCTAAGGAATGGTTGACATAGGTTGATAGACATCCTTTGAACAAGAGCATGAGACATATGGAATACTTTGGTAGCATAGACTCAATGATGAAACTTTGAGATGCAGGAGGCATCAATCAAAATATCCATAAGGACTCGAAGAGTAACCAGTCATGGGATTAAACTCTACATAACGAGGTCAAATTACTAAGGTCATGCTAAACTAAAATTTTTGATGACAAGTGAACTCAAAATTTTTGTGCTCTATTCAAAGGAGACACGATTGCTGCCAATATAAGATAATATTCCTTCCCCGCCCATCTTTTTTTGTTTTTTCATAGTCAAATGAATGCTATGATACAGAGGACGAAACGAGTGTCGCAAGTAAGCAACCAGTTCCAGTGGTGGAACAAACCTATGCTCAATGCAAGGAGGTGCATGTGGGAGATGGACACTCGGGGGAATGTTTCCTCTTGGGAATAGGGTGTCAAGCTGCAAAGGATATAAAAAAGGATTTGCTTGAATGATAATGCAAACTACTAAGGTGATAGGCTTATAACACAAAAGAGAGAACCAACAATAGGATCAATACTGCAAGCAAGAGAATGAGATGCAATTACAACTTAACGCCAAAAAAGGTCCTTTTTTGTAATATTAGTCTACTTGGTTTGAAAAAGTGGTAAGCTTACACCAAATAAATGTCCTTTCAAATCTAATTTACGAGTGTGAAAGAGATAAGTTCACTTGAAAATCTTTTCATTTTTTGAGAGATTTGGAAAAGAGATTAAACTAGACTTGTTGGGAGTTTTCAAAGTGGCACATCATGGGGGAGGCCAGGGCTCCCATGCAGGAATTCTGTGAAAGGTCAACAACTTATGAACAATTGACAAAATCTTGGGAAAACCTAGAGATTTCCAAGTGGAGGAGGATCAAATGCTTGCAGAGGTTACCTTCTCAATGATATATCAAAGAACGTGATGCACGAGAATTGCCAGCAAGGCAAGTGCAAGTGGAAGACAACTAGATATGAACCAATGTGCCTTTTGAGGATGTTTTGAATTTGAAAGGATGAAGCATTAATGTAATATCTAGAAAAAGTATTTTTGATTTTATGGTTTAGAGATTGTAACACAGATATTGAGCGGTTTCTCTCATCTGTTTGTTAGAGGAAATTAATGTAATAAATCTAAAGTAGATGTAGGCTTTAATTCAATTATATAGCTAGAAGTTGTAGGAGGGAAAACTCTAGAAATCTCCCTCATATGTATTGTATTGTATCATTACTCTCATTGTAATTATAAGCTATAGAGTAAGAGAACATAGGATAATAGAGAAGAACAAAGATCTAGAACTTGTATAAGAAGATAGTTGTTGCTATTGAATCCATGTATAGAAGCACTGGAATTAATATAAGAATGCTTTGAATCCATTTCATGGTGTATTGATGGTTACTGTTTACATCGATTTAATGGTATGTTTACAGTATGCTTATATACTCTGTTATGCATTTGTTTCAATGCTATGTGTGTATGTATGCTCATGATTTCATGTTGAATGTATGAATTCTGTGAGAGGGGAAGTATAAGTTTCAATTGTCTCTCTTCCTGAGAATTCCTGCAAGGAGTGCAGTGAAAGTCCACAAGGAGTGTGTTGACAGGTTCTGAGTTTCATATTGGAAAAAGCTTAGGAGAGATACCATTTTTCTTATACCAGCGGAAGTGAAAGTATAGCACAGAGTCATGCAAGGTGTGCGCAAGCCGGTTGAGGTCTTAGACTTTTCCAACCCAAGTTAGTGGTTGAAGAACTTCTATCGCAAGGAGTGCACAAAATTGGAAGATATTAGATAATCAATGATTATCGTGAATTCCACAAGGAGTGCGTGCAGGAGTCCCTTAAAATACTTGAGTTTGTAACTAAAATCAAGCTCAGGAAAGATAGAGGCTTCGAAGGACTTGAAGGGAGGATGAGGTTTGAAGTCACCTCACAAAAGTTAAGCCCTGAAGAGTTAACGCTAAGTTCTTTGACTGGGAGTCATTGAAAGTTGAACAGACAGTGGAATTTATCAGAGGGTGAATTACCAAGATTTCGTGAACCATTGGATCTATTTGAACCATGGAGGAATTAAGGTCAAGTGTCTCTTAACATAAAAAAAATATCAGGAGGGATAGTATCGACATATCTGGATCAACAAGAATCATTGATCTCGTGGTTGAATTTTGTTGTTTTAGAATTCGGGAGTGTGGAGAGAATTGTGACTTGGAGACAGGAGTCGCTAAGTTCCAATTCGCGAAACCCCAACAAGAGCTGGAGCATCAGATCATTGAAGGTTTAGGACCGTGTATTCGTAGCTAGGAATTCATGAGTTCAAACTTCGAGGAAAGGAAGGAGAGTCTAATCGTGAACTCATGAGTCACGAAATTCTGATGAGCTCAGAGGTTGGGCCCCAGGTCACGAGTGAGGGTCACATCAGCGGACAGAGAAGGGGAGGCTCTAGAGATAGTTATCCCATTTCAGGTTTCAGGAATCAGAAGAGTTGGGGTGCATTGCGACAAGAATCGTGAATTCATAAAAACCAACGCACCCTTTTGGTGCTGAGGTCATGGTCATGCTGGTGGTCACTTGGGGTGGAGGCTCATGCCTAAAACTTGTTCATGTGGGTGTAACTTAAAAGAAGGACCTGTGGTAATGTGTGTGTAGGATTCCACCAGGGAATCAAAGAGCCATTTTGGCTCAAAGGTGTTGAAGATCCATAGGCCGGGAGGTCAGTGGACCCTGCTGAGGTAAGGGTCAGTCGAAGATGCTATAGAGAAACGTCTATTCAGAGTTGTTGCAAGGATAGGTTCTAGAGAGAAAATGGACATCTCGATGTATGCAGGCAACTTAGACGTTGAGGAGCTACTATATTGGTTTAGAGCTCTATATAAATACTTCGATTATGAAGATATCGAAGAAGACAATAAATTAAAATATGTTATCACTAGACTTAAAGGGCATGCAACACTATGGTGGGATGAACTACAGGATGAAAGGTGTTGGAAAGGAAAGAAAAGAATCAAAAGTTGGGACAGTATGGTCACCAAGATGAAAGCGAAATTCATACCCAGATATTATCAAATCAATTTGTTTCGAAGAATGTAGAATTTGAGATAGAAAGGGATGACAGTGAAATAATACACTGAGGAGTTTTACCGACTTAAAATTAGAGAAGATCATCATGAGAGTGATGATGAAAAGGTCGCTAGATACATGAATGGCTTGAGGTATGAATTCAGGATGAGATGATCATGGTGACAATTGAGAATGTAGAAGATGCTTATTAGATCACTCTGAAGGTAGAAGAGAAATTGGCCCGAAAGCAAGGTCAAAGGGGCAGAGGTAGAAGTTAGAGTAGAGGCAAAGGAATTGCCCAAGACAGAGTACATAAGCCCAAGTATGAAGAAAATAAACCTCATACTCACCCATAAAGGGGAGGAGGTTCACAGGGAAGACAATATGCTGACATGAACACTTTTCTGCAAGAAAGAGGAAGAAGAGGAGGCAGAGGCGGTGAAATAAAGTGTTTTGTTTGTGGAAAGTTCGAACATAAATCTTTTGAATGTCCCGATAGAAAAAGAGATGTAGGAGGCGAAGCTCACATTTTATAAGTGCAAAGGAGAAATGTTGAGGCAGAAGATTTAGAAGGCAGAAGATCCTTAATGACGAGGAAAATTCTCTTGAAGCCAGAGAAGGAAGTGGAAAATCCAGTCCAGAGGAATAGTTTGTTTAGAACTGCTTGCAATACCAAGGATAGGGTATGCAAGGTGATTGTTGACAGTTGAAGCATAGATAATTTAGTATCCACAGAAATGGCGGAGAAGATGGAACTGGAGACAGTTGCACATCCAAGCCCATATAAAGTCTCATGGTTTCAAAAGGGACATCAGGTAACATTCACTAAAAAATGTTTAGTTGAATTTAAGATAGGGGGTTACAGAGATGAGATATTATGTGACACAATTCCCATGGATGTTTGTCATCTTTTGTTGGGGAGGCCTTGGCAATACGACAAAAATGTTATCCATGACAGAAGAAAGAACATGTATACCTTGGAGAAGAATGGTAGGACGCATATGTTGCTGCCAAATGAAGACAAGAAGGAGAAAGAAGAAACAAGCAATACTATAATTCTCATGAGTGGGAAGGAACTTCTGGATGAAGTCAAGAAAGGTGAAGAAATGCAATTTGTTGTGGTAAGAAAAACTAGAGTCATCTTAACGAATACTTTGATAGATGACCTACCTGAGGAAATTCAAGAACTGCTGAAGAATTTCGCTGATATAGTGGTGGACAATTTATCTTGTTCATTGTCGCCCATCATAAGTATAATCCATCACACTGACCTTATACCAGGAGTGAGTTTACCAAACAAAGAAACGTACATATTGACGTCGTAGGAGAATGAATAGTTCAAGAAGAAAGTCCAAGATTTGATGGATAAAGGATTGGTCAGAGAAAGCTTGAGTCCATGCATTATACCAACAGTGTAAAGTCCGAAGAAATATGGTGGCTGGAGAATGTGTACAAACTCGAGAGCTATAAACAAAATCACCATCAGGTATAGATTTCCTTTACCCAGGATGGATGACTTGATGGATTGCTTGAGTGGGGCAAAGTTTTTTTCAAAAATTTGTTTGAAAAGTGGATATCATCATATTAGAATGAGGGAAGCTGATGAATGGAAGACAACATTCAAGATGAATGAAGGACTGCATGAATGGCTTGTCATTTCATTTGGTTTGACGAATGCACCAAGTACTTTCATGATATTGATGAACGAAATCTTGAAAAATTTCATTGGAAAATTTGTAATTGTGTATCTTGATGATATACTAATCCTCAGTAAGACTGAGGAGGAACATTTGAGACATTTAACTCTAGTGATGAAGAGATTGGAGCAAGAGAAGTTGCTGACAAATCTGAAGAAGTCACCTTTCATGAAGAAATAACTCATTTTGTTTGGGTTTTGTGATCTCTTTGAATGAGTTGAAGATGGACCCTGAGAAGGTAAAATAAATGAAAGAATTTCCATCACCAAGGAATAACTTTGAAGTTAGAAGATTCCATGGAAAAGCCAGTTTTTACAGGAAGTTCATCAGAAATTTTAGTGGAATTTCTGCACCAATAATGGACACGGTCAATAAAAGACATAAATCTTTTTATTGGACAGAGGAAGTAGAGAAAAATTTCAAGTTGTTAAAGGAGAAGATAACTGAACAACTAGTTCTGGTTCTACTAGACTTCATTAAAACATTTAAAGTGAGATGTGACACAAGTGGATTTGCGGTTGGAGCAGTCTTAAGTCAAAACAATAGACCGGTTTCATACTTCAGTGAGAAGATGAACAATGCCAAAAAAAGTTACTCCACGTATGATAAAGAATTTTATGAAGTCACACAAGCATTGAAGAAATGGAGGCACTACTTGGTTCCAAAAGAGTTCATTTTGTATAGCGACAATAATGCTTTAAAATTCATAACCAAATAGGAGAAATTGAACCAGAAACATGCAAAATGGGTTGAATATATGCAAAACTTTACTTTTTTTACAAAGCCCATTTATGTGAATGCTAACAAGGTTGTTGATGCATTGAGTAGGAAGTGTTTGATTATGTAGGAGTTTCGAGTGAAGACCTTAGGTTTTGATAGCCTTAAGGAGATGTACAGAGATGATTCATATTTCAAGGATGCATATGAAGCATGTGAAAATCATGTTCTGAGAGACAAAAGCCAATGGATTGAATATTTAATTCAGGATGGATTATTATTCAAATGAAATTAGTTGTGTATCCCAAGGAATTCTATGAGAGAAAACCTTTTAAAGGAAAAACATAGTGGAGGATTGGTTGGACATTTCGGCCATGAAAAAACATTCGCGCAACTGAACAATTTATAATATTGGCCAGGAACGAGGACATATGTCAAACAATTTGTCAACATATGTAGAATTTTCCAGCATGCAAAGGCTAAAAGACAAAATACAAGATTGTATCAACCATTGCCGATACTAGAGAGGTCATGGGATGCGGTAAGCATGGATTTTGTGTTAGGATTGTCGAGGACATAGAGAGGTTGTGATTCCATATTCATGGTAGTTGACAAATTCTCAAAAATGGAACATTTTATTCCATGTCAAAAAACTAGTGATGCAACACACATTGCAAATTTGTTTTTCAAAGAAGTTGTTCGACTTCATGGTTTACCCAAGAGTATTGTTTTGGACAGAGATACCAAATTTTTTGGTCATTTCTGGGGGAAAATATGGAAGTTGGGAACAAATTTATCTTTTAGCTCATCATATCACCCTCAAACGGATGGACACACTGAGGTAGTGAATAGAAGTTTAGGATATTTTTTGAGGAGTTTAGTAGCTGAAAATCATAGTCAGTGGGATCAGATTATGCCACAAGAGGAATTTGCATGTAATGACTCACCTAATAGAAGCACAGGACAAAGCCCATTCCAGATAATGTATGGAATGCAACTGAGAGGAGTATCTGAGTTGAGAGACTTAGAGAAGAATGAGTTTAGAAGTGCTGGAGCAGGATATTTTGCAGCAGAGATGCAAGAGCTCCACAGTAATATTAAAGAGCGGTTGCAAAATTCCAACCAGGAATATAAGCGTAGAGAAGATCAACACATAAGAGAGCTTAAGTTCGAAGTGGGATATTTAGTCTTAGCACACCTAAGAAAGGAAATATTCCCATGGGGAACATATAATAAGATGAATATGAAGAAGATAGGACCATGTAAAATCTTGAGGAAATTTGAGGCAAATGCTTATGAAATAGAATTGCCAAATGATGTGGGCATATCACCCATATTCAATGTAGTAGATATGTATCCTTACAGATCAGATGAAGCAAAAATACAGAAGGAAATTCAATGGGTTAAACAGATGCCTGTAGCTAAGAAGTCGCATATGAAAAAGATCATTGATCAGAGAGTTAGTAAGAAGACCCGAAGAAAGACACATTTTGAATATTTGGTAAAATGGAAAGGACACCTGATTGAGTATTCCAATTGGGAAAGCGAAGCGAGTATCCAGAAACATGGACAAACGGTGCAAGATATCATGGACAAGAGTCCATGAATTTTTCATCCAGAGGAATATGATGCAGGAGCATCGCCAGCAAGGCAAGCGCAAGAGGAAGACAACTGGATATGCACAAATGCGCGTTTTGAGGATGTTTTGAATTTGAAAGGATGAAGCATTAATGTAATATCTGGAAAATATATTTTTGCTTTTATGGTTTAGAGATTGTAATGCAAATCTTGAGTGGTTGTTCTCATCTGTTTGTTAGAGGCAATTAATGTAATAAATGTAAAGTAGATGTAGGCTTTAATTCAATTAGATAGCTAGAGGTTGTAGGAGGGAAAACTCTAGAAATCTCCCTCATATGTATTGTATTGTATCATTACTCTCATTGTAATTATAAGTTGTAGAGCAAGAGAACATTGGATAATAGAGAAGAACAGAGTTGTAGAACTTGTATAAGAAGATAGTTGTTTCTATTGAATCCATGTACATAATCACTGAAATTAATATAAGAATGCTTTGACTCCATTTCATGGTGTATTGATGGTTACTATTTACATCTATTGAATGGTATGTTTATAGTATGCTTCTATACTCTGTTATGCATTTGTTTCAATGCTATGTGTGTATGTATGCTCATGAATTCATGTTGAATGTATGAATTCTGTGAGAGGGGAAGTATAAGTTTCAATTGTCTCTCCTCCTAAGAATTCCTGCAAGGAGTGCAGTGAAAGTCCGCAAGGACTGCGTTGATAGGTTCTAAGTGTCATCTCGAAAAAATATCAGGAGAGATACCGTTGTTCTTATACCAGCAGAAGTGCAACTATAGCATAGAGTCATGCAAGGTGTGCACAGTCCGGTTGAAGTCTTAGACTTTTCCAACCCAAGTTAGTGGTTGAAGAGATTATGTCGCAAGGAGTGTGCAGAATTGGAAGATATCAGATAATCAATGATTATTGTGAGTGTCGCAAGGAGTGCGTGAAAGAATCCCTTAACATCCTTGAGTTTGTAACCAAAATCAAGCTTAGGAAGGATAGAGGATTCGTAGGACTCGAAGGGAGGATGAGGTTTTAAGTAACCTCACAGAAGTTAAGCCCTGAAGAGTTAATGAAAATTTCTTTGACTCAGAGTCATTGAAAGTTGAACGGATGGTGGAATTTATAAGAGGGAGAATTACCAAGATTCTGTGAACCATTGGATCTATTTGACCCACAAATGAATTAAGGTCGAGTGTCTCTTAACATAGAAAAATCTCAGGAGGGATAGTAGCCACAGATATGGATCAACAAGAATTTTTGATCTTGTGGTTGAATTTCGTTGTTTCGGAATTCAGGAGTGTGGAGAGAATTGTGACTTGGAGAAAAGAGTCGTGAAATTTTGATTCGTGAAACCTCGACAAGATCTGGACCGTCAAATCATCGAAGGTTTAGGACTGTGGATCTGGAGCTAGGAAGTCGTGAGTTCAGACTTCAGGGAAAGGAAGTAGTGTTGTATCATGAACTCACGAGTCATGAAATTACGACGTGCTCGGAGGTTGGTCCCCAGGTCATGAGCGAGGGTTACATCAGTGGAGAGAGAAGAGGAGGAGCTAGAGATCGTTAGCCCATTTTAGGTTTTAGAAATCAAAAGAGTTTGGGTGCATTGCAACGAGAATTGCGAAGTCGCAAAACCCGATGCACCCTTTTGGTGTTGAGGTTGTGGTCATGTTGGTGGTCACATGGGGTGGAGGCTCATGCCTAACACTTGTTTGTGTGGGCATAACTTCAAATAAGGACCTGTGGTAATGTGTGTGTAGGATTCCACTAGGGAATCAAAGAGCCATTTCAGCTCAAAGGTGTTGAAGGTCCATAGGTCAAGAGGTCAGTGGACCCTGATGAGGTAGGAGTCTACGTCAGAACGCCTCTTATATAAAAGGGCATAGGAGAAGGAATTTGATACCCCACAAGGCCATCCTAGTCAAAGGGAACCTCTCTAAAAATTGGAGGAATAGAACTCAAGGAAAGGAAAACTCACCCTTGTTCAGAAGAAACAGAACTAGGAATTTCCATGATATGGTCAAAAGAAGTTTCACTCCTCAAAACGAGAGTAGTGTTGGGAAAATATTGCACCGACATGACTACTGTTTCAATCAAAGGAGAAATAAAATGTTGGGAAACCAAAGATGAATCTGAACCCAAAGGTCAGACAAGGATTGCACTTCTTCTACTACAACAGTAGTAGGACATAAGCGAGTTAAATGATCTCCTTTGCAAAGCCTACAAAGGAACTTTATCTTAAGTCCTATACATCGAGGATTCTTAATCGTATGAATGCCCCCAACATCACTCACAATATCTGGTGACATGATCTCAACATGACCGACAAAGGCTAGTGATTCATCTTCAACATGATGTATAGAGGTTGGTGATGATTCTCCAGTATGGCTGGCTGTGGTTGGAGATGTGATGTCAGTATGAATCATGGCCACTGGATTTGTGCCCCCATCATGACTTGCAATGACTAGTTAACATGGCTTGCAAAGGTTTTCGACCAATCTCCAACATGACTAGTAGAGGTTAGTGATGTAATTCCATTATGATTTTTAGTGTCTAGATTGATGGCAGTGGTTAGTTTTGGCATTTAAGACCAAGGTCCTGAGAAAGACTGGTTTTGAGACATTGCATGGCAGGAAGGATTTTGGTCTACACCCTGTCCCTTCCTGGTAGGGTGGTATCCTCCTCCCAATTGATCCATAGAGGTTTTTAAAGGCATCATCACTAAAGTAGATGTCTGTGAAGAGAAAAAGGTGTGACATGAGTTATTTAGGTGAAGATATATATTTCCCCCAGACGAAGGGATTCTGTGAAGGGGGTAACCTGTACTATAAAATTGACTCCCTCTGTATGAAATACCAGAGGATAAATGGAGGCTTGCCATGGGAAGAGTGTTCGTAGAAACTGGCATAGAAGATGAAGGATATACGGACGAGGTGTAATAAGTAGAATAACCACCCATTTGAGCACTTTCTCTCAGAAAATTGAATCTAATATTGGATCCGTAAGAAGGGAGATTCCAACCTCCTACTGTGAGAGTCGATTGAGGGATATTACTCCTATCAAATGAAGACACAGACAATAGAGCCGTCGTGCCCCCATATCCAAAACTAGGATTCATATAAGCAGGTGAGGGAGAGGATGGAAAGGGTGAAGGAATGTTTGGTGTATAAAGAGAAATATGAATAGAGACCCAAGGAATTGACTAAGTATCATGATTTTGTATACCATTATGAAACACAGATGTATTTGTCCCCATGAAATGAGAAAATTCCATGGGGGAGGTAGCGCTAAATGAGGGATTCAAAGGGACTCCACTATCCATGATAATGAAAACTCATGACACAATAAAAAATCCTAAGGTCAACTAATAATCAAAGAGCACACCAAAATAAACAAAAGGCCAATATGCGCACAAACAGAATAAAGTGGATGAAAGAGGACTCCCTCCCTAAAGTAGGTATGCCTCACCCAAGAGGGTCCCGAGACTCCTTGCAAAAGATCGGATGTATCATAATCATTTATAAGGGCCCTCGTGGTATTAACAACTAGTCAGTCAGATCCCCCCAGAGAGGTAATCCTCCATAAAGGTTGTGTGTTATCCGACCCTTATCTGACCCAGGGTGTTTGCAGAATAACCCCTGCAAGTAACCTATGTGGTACCTATGTCAAGTAACTAAGAAACCACGGTATAATCGATGCACATGTGAACAGTCATAAGTTAGGTTTACTGTATGGGTAGGGTAACAAAGCTCAAAATATTGAAAGCACCACCTCTCACAGAGGTAAAGGTACTAGCAATATCACCATATATGAATAGATCCTCAGAAATATAGCTGACACTAAGAAGGTATTGGGGGGATATCCCCTCAACCAACCTAATGCGACCTCATGATTAACTCCAGTGTAAGAGGAGTCTCCTGATGTCACCAATTATACAATGGATTTCACCACTCCCTTAGTTAGATACATATGTTGATTTAATAGACTTGAAGAAGTTTACTAACAAAATCCTATTCCAAGGCTCTAAATCCTAAGCTAGTTTGTGCACCCTAGAAAATACAATCGTTTCTAATCAATTTTAAATTATAAATGTTGATTTTAGTGGCCTTGTTTACTCAAAAAGGTGTGGTCGTGAAACTAATGATTTTATGACTCAGTAAGTAAAATAAATGAATATGAATAAAATGCAAAGTCCTAACTTCAATTCCCAATAAATGTT
Organism: Picea glauca; assembly: GCA_000966675.3. Classification (NCBI taxonomy): domain Eukaryota; kingdom Viridiplantae; phylum Streptophyta; class Pinopsida; order Pinales; family Pinaceae; genus Picea; species Picea glauca. The sequence continues at coordinate 57,737 of JZKD02S0358003.1, read as the reverse complement.
AATCTTTTCAAAATGTAGTCTTCAATTTAATTATGCAATTCCAAATAAGATGCAATATTTCTATACATGTACTAAGATCAATGATAAGGACCTAAAAGATCAAATGCCAACAATGCAAAATGCTTAATATTTTTGTATTTTTAATATAAAAGAATGAAAATGCAAGGACTGAACAACAACTTGATATAAAGATTCTACTGTATGTAAACAAAGACAGACCAAGTAGGATATCAAGAAGGAAACACCCAGCCCAAGATGCAAGGACAATCAATGAAAAGGATGATGAGAAAGGCACCGACCAAAAATTCAACCAAAGAAAGGTTTCTTATCATTCTACAAGCACTTAACAGTCATAACAAAGACCCAAGAAGACTCAAAAACCATCACAACTTACCCAACAAACATCAAACTCGACAAACAAGCTAAAAATTATGATGTATGCGACTGTTCAGGAGAAAATCATGTATATACACCTCTTGTGGAAGGAAAACACACATATGTACGCGGCTGTCAGGTAAAAATCCATGTATATGTGTTAAAAAACTGCCAGACTAAGGATAAGGCTAAGAAAATCAGACTCAAAATGAACAGAGGCTGTCTAGCAATCAAACGAAAATAAACTTGATATAAACAAGAGAAATCAAAGGATAAAAACACTCCAAACTCCTAAAATAATATTCTATCCCCATTATGGTCGCCAATTCTGTTATGAGGAAAATCTCTCTATGGCATGGGGTAAACCAAAACAAATAGAAATGACTACAGAAATCAACTCTAATCTCAAGTATGCTATATAATAAAATATGTTAAAAATACAAGATAAAGAGCCTACCTCGTCCAAATGTTCGATGAAGTCCACCGTTGAGCACTTGACTCAAAGAAATACACCTGCAACTTGTCCTCAACAACCAAGAAATGCAAGCATATGGTGATAATATATAAAGTTAGCACATTCAATAGCATAATCCATCAACATTCATAACAAATATGTCCATGGAATAACAATTCAAATATTTGCAAGATATTAATTGGACAAGAAAAGAGTATTTCTATTAAAATGTAACCAACAGAAGTGAATGAATTAGAAACTTCCATGTCGGTATGGTTCAAAACCGAGAAACCAAGTCCCTTCCATCTGGGCCTCCACCACTTAAATCCTCCATCAATGGAAAGAACATATAAGAGAGACAATGAGGTTCTCAATCAAGTAGGGAAGATCTTTGGGGATGAACAATGTGTTCATACTTAAAAGGACAAATGGATGCAGGCTCAATATGAAGTGAATAATTTTTCCAGAGTAACTTTGCTCTCAAATTTGAATTCTTCTCCTCTTTTCCACAGCTTGGATATGGCCCAGTTATAGCCTTCAAATGGAACTGAAGGGACGATTCAAAATGTTTCTCATATATGGAAGGTCAAGGATCATGGATCTCGTGACGTGACATGGAAACCTGAGACTATTTTTTAATTTTGGGCACAAAACTCGATGTACACGGTCTATAATGGTGCAACCTGCATATACACATGCTGTATAATAGTTAGGGCACATATATGTGGAAAAATATTTCTTTTAGCTTTGGGATTTTCAAAAAGGGACTTCAAGTCTGCATAGGGAAAAGGAAAATGAACTTCTGAGCAAATTTTCATAGGGTGAGGCAAATCTTGCTATAACATAACTAGATTAAAATAATATGAAAGATGCAGGTTTCAATCAAATGGTAGGAAACATTTAACATATTTAAATTTACATGGGATTTGTTGTACCTTCAAGGGAACCAAGTTTTCTTCCACCAAAAATATAAGGGAGAGTGTTATCAAGATTTGAACACATGTTTCCCCAAGATAACAATGCTCTGGCTACGTAAAAGAAATATCCTCATGATATTCTCCCTATAGACCATCATGTGCAAGGTCTAGCATGTGTTGTGGGGGCATCTCGTGGGCCATAGAAGTTTCATTCCTCTGAGCCACAGAAAGAGAGAAAAATATCCTTCCAGGTATGTGACTCGTACTAGTACGTTGTGGGGTTTGTACATCACTTCCACCAACAATATCCCCATGACCAGGATGTCCCGTCGGATGAAAAAATTCCTATAGAAAGAAACTGTTAGAGTATTTCTCATATAACTGTATCAAACAAAATTTCATAAATCAATATATATCAGAAATAATATTTTGTTTTTAAATTGCACTTACCCAAAATTATTCTATATCCTGCCTTAAAATTTTTATCCTTCCTTTTCCCTCCTCTGTAAGTGTCTTAGACCTAGACAATTCAATGAATTCCCTATTTTCCTTTCTCAAGGCCTTTTGAATTGTTTCCATCGGGTTGACATAATCATATACTTCAACCCACACATCATTGTGCTCCAACGGTGTGATCGTCTACATCAACAAATAAACATATTAATTCAATTATTGTAAGCAAAAATTGATACGGAAGTCACTATTCTACCTACTGTAATCTAGCCATTGCCTTCCCACGATCACCCCGCCACATTATAAGATGCATGAAAATTTATAATGTTAGAAAATAATCTAAGAAGCATGAGGTATTAAAATTTATGTTAAATATATAAAAAGGAAAACATTAATTACATGTTTGGTATACTGGTAGAACATATTTACCCCCACAATAGCAGTTATTCCATTGTTTCTATTCAAATCATAATCGACCAACAACTCTTCCCCTACAACTATTGTTTTCACTACACATATGAATTTTTTATTTCCTTCATGCCCCTCAAATATACAATTGGGTTTCTTTCTTGTTGTCCCGGGTCTTGTATTGTTAATAAGACCTGCAATATTTCTCGATTCGTTTGGGCTTCCATCAATATACATTGCTGCTCCATTATTATGATCACTATCTTTTAGCTGTACATAATTTGCAGCGAATACACATTTCCACATACTTGGTATATATCAGACCAACCTCAACCAATATCCATAGTTGTAGCATGGTCCTACATACTCCATCAACTCAAGATTCCTCCATATTTCACCTTTATACCATCCATGGAGAATAGACCCAAACCATGTATGGATGATGGAGCAATGCGATAAATCCTCTCATTGGCACAAAAGTTAGTGTCCAACTAAGGAAGTTCATTGGGTAACCATTGTCTCACTATATGTTTATACCTCAAAGGAACCTCAACGTCACCTATTCTCTCATCATCATAAGAACATGAACCTCCTTTAGCAAGAAATAATTCCACGCACCTACATAATTTTATTATGACGTTTTCACTTCTGGTTGATCTCACCCTGTTAGATGTGTTGGATGTAACACCCCCCCCCTCCCTCCTTAAATTCCCCCGCTCGAGGATGATAGGTATAACATGTAACTGTTTAGTTGTACTAAACTCCATTGAATGAGAAAACATAGTTAGTAAAAGGGGAGAATTAATGGACAATGAATAATTTTACATTATCTTTCTAATGCCAAATCCAAACGATGTCATAATTTGTCCCAATACATAATTCACATTTCTGCTATTATTTTAAAATGGCCTAGTTTTGTATTATAAAGGACCTTTGACTCATATATGGAGGCAGAAATGTAATTCAAGAAATTCAATTTTTGGTATTTGTTTAGCCTTATTTCTAGAGATATTGTATATTCTAACATGGAAATCTTTGACAAAATATACTCGAGATGAAGAGATAAGGCTTTTATCAAAAGCATGTAGGAAGCGTTTAACAACATAATTTTCCTCTAGTTTTTAAACAACTCAATCTCATCCCACCTTGGGAATAAACTCGAAGAAATATGGGTTAATTCCCACCCCAAAGATTATTTCCTAAGGGATGTTTTCTATCCTAGAGTAATCTAGGCCTTAAAAAATCCATGTGGCTTTATAAAAATCACATGGAAACCTTCAAACCTAGGCACTTTATCATCATACATATCATGGAGAGTTGTAATCAAGTCATCCACAGATAAGCCATGATCACATGCATGCTTTTGTTCCTCTATAATATTAACTAGACCAACATTGAAGAAATGTTGCATGGAGACCTCTCTTTCTTTTGGAAGTCCTAAGATTGAAAAGTCATCAAATAATGAGCTAGAAATTCCCATTCGATCATTTACCTAGCCATTCAAATTCTTGAAAACAACTATTTTTTGACTAGATTATTTAATTTCCAAGAACTTATTGAAAGTGTTAGTGGTCTTATCTTTCAAATTGAGCCAATGCAGATGAGCTTGAAACTGAGCATTTCTAGCCTGCTAAATTTCATCCAAACTCAATATATTGTAAATCTTGGTGCATGTATTTTCTTTTCTTCATCAAAAGGGGTGGATTTAAGGGCCTTATAAACATCTTTAAGTTCCTCCTAAATGATTCAAATTTAGTTACACCAAATGTTGCAAGTTGTCACCCATGTAGAAACGCCATAGTTCACCAGGCACATCCTCCCACTAGGTAATCCACCCATCCATCCTCAATTTTGGATCTAGGTAAAAGGTTCTAGAATGGTTTGATACAAGAAAGACAACTAAGGGAATTTCAAATGAGAAACATTCATGTTATAACACATTTTATGCTTACACATTTATTTTTCCCTCCAACAAAATGAAAATCAAATGGGCCTATGATTAAACAATCTAGTGATTCTATCAATCCATACAAGACAACCACCATACGAATCCAATGATGAAGTGTTCTATTTTTATGACATTTCTTGGCATTAATGTTTTCTATGTCAAAGTCTTAAAATTAAAAATCACTACGTTGTAACATATAAATATAATATAAAATACATTTGGGTTTGATTGCAATAGAGGATTATGAGTGGGGAAAATGGGTGAGATAAATGTGTTTACTTGACTTGTTGCTTGTCAAAATAAGAACTTCCCCTTTGGGATATTGTAAGAGGTTCTATGCATGCAACAAATGAGAAATTGGAACAAGAAGCATAATCAAGGGAGGCTGAAAAATTAAAGTAATGCATGAAAACATTATGTTGCATGTATAATATTCTCTCAATGTTGGACAAAGATACAAAGAAAACACTTTTGAGATGCTTTGCTGACACTTTGCTTTTAGAAATGAAGAAAGTGTTGTTTCTGGTGGTTCTTCATTTTATCAAGATGAAATCCTAGATACCATGGTTAACATAATATATCCAAGTTTGTTGGAAACCACAAAAAAGTGATGATTGAATTGAAACTGTAAACATTTCATGGAATGTTGTGGGTTTGGCATATTGGGTTCCAAATTTTACATGTAACAAGATTGATAAGTGAGAATTTGTAGTAGAAATAGTAGTTGAATAATTGAAAAGGAAAACGTAATGGTCATACCATGAAAGAGTTCGTAGGAAGTCCCCATGCAGGTTCCAAGTGATAGATACATTGTCATCTTTACCAACAACAAGGTTGAACCCTTAGGGATGTGTCTTCTTTGAAGTCTCATTTCCATTGATGTAGATGATATATGTACCACAAACACCCTTCTTCCCTTTCTTTCCACTCTTGAAATCCATGAGTGAGTGTCAATTATTCTTGAATATTTTCTTGTATATATAAGACCAACCTGTAAAAATATTTCTACACCAAGTTCACATTTCATGGATTTCCAAGGAATGTTTTCTGAAGTCTCTGTTATCATACTTTCTTTATATGTCTATCCTTTTGTACCAACTGTATCAATTTTCCTTGCTACTATAGTTATATATTTTTTAATCCCATAAGTTTCTTCTCCTTTAGTCCTATCTACAACTTTTACATTTTCTACCTTTTTTATGGATTGTAAAACTTTTTCATAAGAATATGATCATCTTTTGGATACTCTACAAATAAGGCCATTGAATGCTGACATGCCTTTGATGGTTTGACATAACATTCATTGTATCATGCATTATGCATATTCTAGACTTGAATTTGTAGTCCCTTATTTTTGTGCCTCCATATTTAAAAATATGAACTTCATTGACCCAAAAAATCCAATAATGATATGGTAGACTAGGCATAATTTCTTTGGCAAATGCCAAAGGTTTTTTGAAACCAAAAAGAGTATTTTGATAAGAATTATCTCTAATCACCAAATTGTCTAGGACATACTTTGTTAGAGTGTGAGGATCCTTTGTATCACCATAAAAATTGATATATGTCACCATAACACTTGATGTTTGTATCACCACTTGCTATATGCCACAATTCCATGTTCAATTAGCATTGGATGTCCTACTAAAGAAATGGATGTAAATAATCCCTTCATAGACATGTTCAGGAGGTGACTTGGCTTATTCATAGTAAACCGCACACATTTAACAAGAAGATGGAAATGATAGTTTGTTATGATTATGAGAATATAGGTCACCATGCATGATAATAGTATGTAAAAATCAATCACTAATAAGTGTGTAAGAATCAATCACTAAAGATATGTAAGATCATTGATTCATTTAATAATGTTATAAGGGTTAATAAACCCTATGCATATGTCAAGAGCCATATAATTCTCTGGTTATAATCAACAACTAAGAAGTGTGGAGAAGATAAAACATAACAACAATTTTGTTTCAAAATAGTCCACTTCCAAAACAATCCACTTCATATCTGCATTGGTTAAGGACTAAACTTAGGAAAATAGGGTTTAATAATACCTTTTTTTTTTAACTTTTTTTTTTCATGGGTTACTTGCTTCTACTATTATACTTGTAGTGACACCATTCTCTTCATACTAAAATGACACACACCACACTGATATAGAAAGTCAAATGAATCTATAAACACATAATTTTCTTCATCTTAAAGTCTTCACGTAAAAAAGCCACCCATTACATGTTGGGAGACATTCAAACCAATGATGAATAATAGGTTATACCCCATTTGATATGAACAACAACTCAAAATCAAGTGGTACAAATTCTAGAAAAGGTATGGATTGTTATGGCGCAACATGTAGGTTGGGAAAATCTTGACCCAACCATGAAAAAAGTGTTACAACTTGGGAATCCTACACCCAATGTCACCTCGATGTAGGTAACCACACTTCAAGGGTAACTAGGTCACTCTAGGGAGGCGATCCCAATGAACCTAGGGGGATTGAGATGGAGATGTGGGGAAGTGGAAATGAATCCCCTAGAGGTAAATTCTACGTGGAGTTAAAGGTGGAAAGATATTCCTTGCAAGTCAAAAAATTGTTTCTCCATAGGTATAACACTTCTCTGGATGATTGTACCTGCCCAAGACACAAGAAAGAACACTTTGCAATAGTATATGTTATTTGGATAAGAAAGTTAAGCTTGTTGTCCCTAATTTGAAGAAGTATATAAAATTATATATCAGCAAGAAAAGGGTACTATAATATGCTCAATAAATGCTAAAGATCGAGTAGAAAATGCAAGATAAAAACTAGTAAATGACTAGCTAAACTCAAGATGAAAAACAAATACTCTTAGCATAAAAGATAAGGATGTTGAAAACACTTATATAAAGAAAAATATATCAGCATTATGGATGTAACATTCAAAAAATCTCCTCAAACTTTTCCAAAAAGTGCATTGGACCAAGGAGAACAAGTGTGCAAACTTTGAACAAAATCTAGTGGTTGATAAGAGGGATATTCAAGCAACTAAGTTAGGGTTTATGCAACCCTAATGGATGAAGATGAAATTTTGTAACAACATCAATAATTATACCCTAGATGGGGACTCCCTAGTGGTTGTGAGGTGCCCAAGGCACAAGGAAAACAATCCACTTTGCAAGAAGTAAAAATGACCGAAAATCAAGTTTCCCAATGCAATATTTTATTTCTCCAATGCAACAAATCAATGACTAGTCCCTCCACTATTGAGTTAATGCAGTCACAAGGAGCTTAGAGAAGCTACCTCCTTGTGGTTGTAAGCCTTTTTACTCCCCAAGGCAAGTTTCTCTAAGCTAAGGTTTAAGCTAAGAGGGTGTATGCCCTTATACTTCTCTTAGAAAACCCTTAATCAATGATGAGATGAAGAAATAAAATGGTGAGACTATGGTGGGGGTGTATGCCCTTATACTTACCACCTATATCCTAGAATAACAATACTTGACTTGAATAAAATGATAGCAAGAGAGTAAAAATCATACCAAGATCAAGAAAAATGCTAAGACAATTCACCACAAGAGCTAGAAAGCATCATCCAAAATTGCTAGGCCTTCATCAACCATTCATAACATAGCCATAAAATAAGTGCACAAGAGCTAAAATATCCAAGAGGGCCAAAAATTTCAGAACAAGTCTCTCACAAGTGGGAGAGTTATGATTCAAAATGAGATCTTATGATCTCTATTTATACTAAAAGTAGATAACATAGTTTGCCCAAAAATTAAGGAGTAAAACACAATATTAGGGGTCAAAAACCATAATCTTTCCCCCTTAAAAAAATAATATTAAACAATTCACTTAAAATTTCATCTTTTGCACAAATTAAACCCTAATTTAGGAGGATGTCAGCCCTTTAGGGGACGTTTTTCCACTTTGAGGAAGTCATTGGTGTTGGAGAAGCATGGATGTGCCTCCAAAGGCCATGTGTCAAGAATATAAGAACTCATATCATCGTGAAGACCCTTCTCTTAATAAAACTTTAATGTGTCAAAGAGTGGCACCTCACCACCATGCCCTAGCCCCCAAGATCATGACATCAAACTAAAAAATGGAACGTTTTTCCCCTCCTGGGAAAATCGTTTGGGAAGAAATAAGTGGGACAGGTTGTCCAAATAATCATCAATGTTGTCCAAGTCATCTCTCTCTCACCTGGAACGCAGGCCATTGGCATCCAACCTGTGGGCTTGTAGCCCCATGGAATCCCAAGGTAGGTTTGGTCTCCCAAAATTGTTCACTAGTTAGGTCCTGCAAAGACAAATGAACACGCCCTCCAAGAATATCAAGTCATAACATCATGATATGTTAATCCAATAAAAAAATAGTCCATCTAAGCACGTGTATCAGATATCACCATATAAAACAATTAACAACTCAAAGATACTATGCGACTTGTCAAGCTTAAGTATGGGAGGGTTGATGAGGTGTCCTATTGGGTAGATCTTTCCCTAGGTCAAGGAGAGCCTTTAAGAGGTCCCTCTCTAAGCCATGTAAAGTGTATGAGGTGGATGGGGTCAAGACTCAGTGGGAATAGGGATAATGACATACTAGGGGTCATAGTGTCTCATTCATGGGTGCCTTTGTAAAGGGTGTGTGGTACCTTCGTCTAGAATGCACCTTTTTCAAGCCCTATAATTTTCCTTTTATCTTTATTTATTCATATTTTCTTTCATAATAGAATAAGGAGAGAGTGAAGGTCACTTCCTTGGCATGGTGACCAGGTGGTGGCAATGTCACTATTGGCATAGGGGCAGACCCAGGGTTCAACGCTTAAGAGTGCACCAACAAAACCCTAACTACCGGCCCTTTCGGCAACACCTACAAAGCAGATGAAGTCTCACCTGAGGTAGAGGTAGGGGTGGTTGCAGGACTCAAATGTCTACAACCTTAGCTGGGACACTGATATTTGATTATATATTTTACAGATCACATAACATAGATCATTCTTTAATATTTAACCCTTATGGTACTTCGTAGATAGCACAGAGCATCGCAATGAATACTTAGACTAAAGATGATTTAGAACTTAGCCACAAAAATATAGATTAGATTCAGCATATCAAACACTAAGTAAATTATATATCAGATCTAACATTCATTCATATATCATAAGCACAGAGCATAACTAGATCTATTTAATCACAACAAGCACTTAGCTAAGAAGGAGATAAACACATTAGTTCAAAGCACATAGCACAATACACACAGTTACCGTGGTTCACCCCCACCCTGGGACTACGTCCACTAAGTCTTCTTCTATATATTATCTCGGTCAAGTGGTTACAACACAGAGCTTCAGTGACCCTTCACACAGGATATAATATCTACGCAGCTCGCTAGATCCTTCTTCCTTGCACTTCAACACAAAACTACAACAACTTGCACTTAGATTTTCAATCTCCTTACAATCATGCACAGAGCACTTGAAATATACATCCAATCACACAGGTCCAATTACTAGCACTAAGCCTTTAGCTATACATCACATAGATGTACTACTACCACTTCCCTTTACTTACATTGCCTAAGTATTTATTTATAGATTACAAAATGGGCCTAAGCGTGGGTAAACCCACGGGCTGACATCCCTTTCCCTTTACATCAATCCAAAACCCTAAAAGGGACCCAAAAATAGGTCTTGCTTCCCTAATTTCCTCTTTGCATTGCGCTCCATCTTTGGCAAGCTGTCGCAGTCCCAAAAAAGATCAAATATGACCAAATATTCTTCAAAACTTGGTCAAGGGCCAACAATCACCCACAAACACCTAATGGAAATGAGAAGGTTGGCTCATGATGAGACCCCCTATCTCTCAATCATGCAACTAAGAGTCACTGACCTGGTTTGGTGACCGGATGATGACAATGTCATATCACTAGATATCCATGGACGTGACAGGTCGGCTCGAGATGAGACCTCCTATCCTTCAACATAATTTTCAAGCATTTATTCATTATATTGTGGGTACCCTTTTATTCAAAGATACATGTTTCATTTATTTCTTGGGTGATCCCTAGGAGAAGCATTTGGAAGGTTTATATAAGGATTTTATCTTTTACCCAACACCAACCCCTCTGGGCCTTTAACCCCTTCTTCCCATAGAATTAGGGACAACCCCTTCTTGGATCAATACACCCTAAAATCCCAATAGATAAGGAAATGGAGGGGAATAATGATTTAAAATGGTAAGTATGGTTGGGAATGGTACAATGGTTCATTAAGGGATTTCCCAGCAGCAAACCCATTCCAAAAGAAGGCCAATTACTAGGGAATAATGTTAACCACCAAGGTGAAGCAGGGAAAAAGGCATAATGTCCAAGCACATATCATGAAATCTAGAGAAATGTAAGATACATCATAATAAAATGGATTAAATATTGAAATGTTTCTCACCATAATATTGAATTGTACCTCATGCGACAGGGCCCACTGCCTTCCAGAAGCCAACTGGTGTGGTGGATGCCATCTATAAACTTGTGACCATCTGTGGTGGTGAGTGGGTTTTCCATCTGTTCAAATGGTACTGTTGGTCATGTAGTCTCTTGGCACTCCATATCTGCAACCTAAGGGCCTTAAGACCTCATCTCCTTAGTTATCCACAAAATGGGGACAACATCTAGCTCCTATTTGGGTACATGTGATTGTCGTAGAGTCCATGAGATCTGTAACATCTTTTGGTATAACTATGCCTGCAATTAAACATCAAATTGTCAAGTGCAGGATGGCCTACTCATCCTTGTTCTCATATGATCATAATCCAAACCAACTAAGCTAGAAAAATAAAATTTTGACATTTTTTCAAAAAATTCTAAACTAAGCATGAAATCAATATGCAAGTAGAGTAGAATGAAAATGAAATGCATCTAAACTAGTATGAGCAATCAAGATGAAAAATGGAGGGAATCAAAATGACTTAACTAGTTACCTGGGGTATGGGCCCTGAAGAAGTCATGTGACCTGGATGTGAGGTTGGACAAGAAACCCATCTACTGTTAATGACATATTTCTCATGTATAATGCTGTAATATATTACTTTTCTTTGTTAGACTTCTTTTTAATGATGTAAGGGCCAATCCAAGAATTGTTGTCTTTCTGTTCGTATATGGGCTTGTCCTTTATTTTTTCTCACATGAGCACAATAATTCCTTCATTGAAATCGATGCAAGGTGTATTTTCATTGTATGGAGGCTCTTTATGGACTGTATCTTCAATGAATTATTAATTTTTATCATTTTCCTTTTGTATAATATGAATAGATTCTGGCTCAATTTGTGGAGGTATATCATGGTTGTGTTCACTGACATAGTTGCCCCCCCTCAGATTCATCAGATGCGTGTCTTTATTTTCTATGTTATGCATGATCTCATATGTCTCATCACCCATGGGAATATATGGAAGTGTAAGTTTCATACTAAGGAAACCTCTAAGGGTTGGAGACCAGGTACTTGACAAGAGAATCCCCCAAGCATCAGGGAAATCGATCACCAATATATCCATGCAGACGCTGATATGTGGAAAAAATATCAAAAACACCTCAACGTATTCACGTACTCCCAAGGCCTTAACTCTTCTTGAATCAATACCACAAACATTTCCATAAGGTTGGGTGGTCTTCAATCCAATTTGTTTCATTACCTTCAAAGATATGACTTTGATGAGGCCCCTAAGTCATATTGTTCAAGTAGAGGCCATTCATTCCTAATAAGAGATAGAAGGGAGGGTTCTTTTCCTCTATTCGCTCGAGATACATAATGTTTAACATGATGGGAGGATCCTCTTTCTCAGATGGCACCTGTAATATCCTCAAAAATTCCCTTTTTACGGAAGGTATCTTACACATCTCTGTCACTGGGACCATCATATTCATTTTTCCAAACATGTTTGCAATATCTATATTCAACTAAATGTCATCTGCAGGAGTTGTCTTAGGAATAAATTTACATACCAGCAGTGGAGGTGGTGGATCCACCTTTTTTGTTGCTGGAAGAGGAGTGTCGGGCTGTAATGGAGGGGCTAAATCATTTTTTCTTCTGTAGGTTAGAATTTCCCTCCTCCTTAATTCTTTCTTCTAATAATATGTTAGTTTATTTAAGGCCCATATTCTCCCCTCTCTTTATCTTATTATTCTGGCTTCATTGATCTATTTTTGAGTAACTTGTTCATCGTTGAGATTGCAAATCATGAATTTCATATCGTCAGGATAATATTCGTCTTTTCAGGGGAATTCATATTTCCTCTAGGGTTCTTGGCATGGGAGACACCAAGCTTCTATATCAACTGTCCCAACAAGTTTCAAATTATTTGAGGCCTTTTCCTCTTGTTGAGGTCTTGGTGTCCAACCGATGGAATCTCTCTACTGTCTGGAAAACTGAGGTCTGGGAAAAGATTGATTCCTTTCCACTGTAGTCATATGGTTCATAAGATGATTCTTCACCTGATCAAACTGAGTATTCATTTGGTTTTCTATGAATATCCAATGGATTTTAGAGTCTGAAACGTTACATAAAAAAATTTATAGCGAAAATTTCACGATGACTAAATTCGGGATGATTCCAGAACCCTATCTTACATAGGTTGTATATCCAAAAGTATAAGGAATCTGGAGTTGAAATTTTAATCCAACGTACCTTGATCCATCTACTAGATATCCTCCAAGGGTTTTTTTTTGAAACGTTGTAGAAAAAAGAGTATAGCGAAAATGCCAAGGTGTCTCGGATGTAGCAGCGAAACCCCCAGACCTTGAGCTTTGATACCATATGTTAAGAACCAAATATCACTATAGCATAGAAAAACCTTAGAATAAGTACTCAACACCTTGAAAAACATAGAAATTCAGATAATAAGCCTCTTCAAGGGGGAAACCTCCTTATACACCACATAAATGTCCAAATACAAGATGATTCAAAATGAAAATGTCTCCTTGGTATATATAGGAGAGTAGGAGGTACAATTACAACTAATGGACCCAAGATAACATAAATAAAGTAACATTTTTTTTTTAACAAAATCGGTTATGAGGTTTTTATTTAATTAGCGGTAGAGAGGGCTGCCAACCCTTACAGATTCAAAAGGCGAGCTGTTGCTCAGAATTCAGGATTCTTAACATAGAACCTAATCATACTTGACTCGATTACATGCCGAATAGACTGCTTATACTTAAACTTAGCCTAACAGATGGGTTTCTGAAAATCCTCATAACTTCCTGGATCTATCGATCTGGAGTCCAACGAGCGGCTTCAATGTCCTTTCTTGGAAGATGCTTCAGCAGTGGCCTCTGAGATCTTGCCAAGGTCCGTGGTGAGTTCTTCCACTTGGAGTTCCAGCTTACAGAGCCTCTTCCCAAGATCTCTCATTAAATTCGCTGCGTCTTTCAGCCCAGCTTGGATTTCGTCCGACAGATCATCTTTGATGTCCTGCATCTCCATAGCAAGCATCTCCCATTTGTTCTTGGCTGTGGTCGCCTTAATGCTTTCCAGTTCCGCCCGGATTAACTCAATACGCTCCTGCGGCGTGAGGCTCGGTTTGGAAGCAGAATCCATCTTGTCCATCGCTCTGAAGTGATCCCGCGCTGAAGGAGACCAGAGAATCACCAGCATACACTTGTATATGAGAACAGGTAGACAAAACATCCACTTTTGAAGAGGAACCGAGACTCTTCTTCGAGGATCCGCCCAGCCTGAGTCGGATTGCAATCTCTGAACAAAGGATTTCTCGTCCAGCCTCATGATGAAGGATCTAGGGTTTTTCCGGCTCGTCATGTTATTCATGTGGAGCTTCAGAGCACGAGATCCTGCTAGCTTATGGAATGGATTGAAATGACGTGTCTTCATTCACCTTTATGAGTCCTTTGCGCAGAAGAGATCCATTATTCGCTTGAGCACCAGCTTGCCCATTCAGGGCTCTTAGTACATGATTCAGATGAGATTCTTTGAATTGACTCAGGAGGAGGGTGGATTTTCTGTACAGCTAAGCTAAAGTGTTGTCCTTAGGCGTCTTTTTAGTTATGAGTGTTTCTGGAACCTGCTTGGAGTCTCCAAAAATTCTAATTGACTGGATTCCCAGTTTTAAGGCCTGGTGGAGACCTTGCCAAAGCATGAGAAAATCCGCTTGGTTGTTGGATGCATGTCCTAAACCCCATGCATACACAGTATGAGTGATGCCTGAAGGATCCATAATGACTCCCCCACCTCTTGCCTGTCCCGGGTTGCCTTTCGAGGCCCCGTCGAAGAATAGGCACCATTCATTGAGAGTCGACCTCCATTGGAGAAATTCCTTCTCCTGCAACCTTATCTCCCATTTCCTAATTTGCTTCAGTTGAATTTGAGATATACTGTTATGGTTTTCGCTGAAATCCTTAAGCCATCTGTCTTCCTCCTCCGAGAGTGGGGCAAATTTCCTGAGATTGGCCTTTCCTTTTATTGCTTCTGCCAGCAACGTTCTAGCTTTAATTGCCACCTGGGAAGGCAGTCTTCCGACTTCATTGAAAATCCTGTTGTTTCTTTCTAACCAAATTTTCCAGCAGATGAATTTAGGAATCCACATCCACACTGTTTTGAGGAGATGTTTTTTGTGCAGGTCAAAAGGGGATAATGACTGCCAGTTGCTTAAAAAATCCGAAGCCAATGAGGGAAGGCTTAGAAAGGCCTCGCCCAGAAGGAAGCGCCATACTTCTTTTGAGAACCCACACTCGAAGAGGAGATGCTCAGGGGTTTCTTCGTTGACTCTGCAAAGAGGACAGCAGGAGGGGCCCTCCCAACCCCTCTTCTTAAGATTACTATAGGTTAGGATGTTGTTGTGAGTCAAAGCCCAAGCGAAATGGTCAACTTTGGGAATTGAAGGGAAGTTCCAGAGTGCTTTCCATGGACCTGGGTTTGGGGGGACACAAGGGGTGTTTAGGGCTGCCTTATAACCTGCTGAAGCTGTATAGTTCCCTGTGGGGGAACCCCAGCCTCGTTTGTCTTTGTAGTTGGCTCCTATCGGAGCTTTCCCATGGAGATATTCTAGAAGGGTCATGGCTTCTTCATGGAGCTCCTCTGGATAGCGCCCTAAATTCCAACCTTGCCAGGAGAGATGGAGGTCCCTTTTTCCAGAGGGAGATGTCCCAAAGAGTCTTACGGTTGTTGGCTGAGAGCCACTCCCCAATATGCGTAATGTCCCAGACTCCTTTGAGAGGAGGATCGCCGAGAATGGAATCCTCCATGAAACGAATTTTTGCTCCGTTTCCGGGGATCCAAGTGAGATTTGACTGGAAGAAGGAAAGAGCTCTAAGGCAAAGGAAGAAAATTGGGGACCCTTTCGTTCCTTTGGGAGGCCTCTCTAGACAGCGATCTTAGTCTCCTCGAAAGTATTTTTTCCTGAGGATTTGCTTGGTCCAGGTTCGTTTTCCAGTGATCATTCACCAAAGCAATTTGCCTCCCATAGCAAGGTTATGAACAACCACATCTCTTATGTTCAGTCCCCCTTCCAGCTTGGATTGCTTGACCTTGGCCCAGTTAATCAGATGGAGTTTTTTTGTGCAATTCTTACCTCCTTCCCATAGAAATCTTCTCAGCATAACATCGATTTTGTTTGTGCTTGTTTTGGGGGCAAGAAGGACCGAGCACTGGTAAATAGGAAGGCTTGAAAGGACTGAATTCATAAGCACAAATTTTCCTGCTCTGGTTACCCAATTGGCTCCCCAAGCTTGGATTTTGTGTTTGAGCTTATCCACCAGAGGTAGCCAATGTGCCACCATAGCCCAGCCTTTGAAAATCGGAATTCCGAGATAGTAGAAGTTATCCCAATCTGAGAGGCCTTCCATATCAAGGATGCTCCCTATTTTCTGCAGTTCCTGAGGGGTATAGTTCCAGCCAAAGATCTTGCACTTGTTATTGTTAATTTCGCTGCTAGAGCAGATTTTGTAGAGGTCAAGTTCATACTTGAAGCTCCAGGCTATTTTAGTGCTGGCCGCTCCCAGAAGTAGAGTATCATCTGCAAACTGAGTGTGGCTTACTTCATTGGTGGAAGGGGTAATTCTGATTCCAGGAAGGGATCTGTTTAAGAGACAACTCTGCAGCTGAAAGCTCAACACAACGGCTTGAATAACATAGAGCATGGGGGGCAGCGGACAACCTTGTTTGAGCCCCTGAGAGGCTTGGAAGAACTTGGCAGGGCGGCCATTGATCAAGGGGGCGATCCAAGGGGAAGAAATGCAGGCCTTTATCCACCCCATAAACTTCTGAGTGAACCCAAATTTTCTCATTACTGCAAACAAGAAATCATGATGAACCTGGTCAAAGGCATTGGCAAGATCCAACTTGACCGCCATTCCTTTCTCTTTTTTTTTACAGCTTGTGTGAATGGCTTCCTGAACTAGAATTATATTGTCAAGGATTTGTCTCCCTCGAACGAAACCTCCCTGATTTTCCGGGATTAGCTTTGGAAGAATTTTCTTGAGCCTGTTTGCTATTATCTTAGTGATAATTTTGTACCCGGTGTTGCACAGTGATATCAGTCTGAACCTATTAAAAGTCTTTGCCCCTTTCTCTTTTGGAATGAGGGCGAGAAATGCTGAATTGGTGCTGCCTCCCAATTTATTGCATTCCTGAGATTTCCTGACCATCTTGCATAAATCTTTGTTGATGATATCCCAACAATGGGTGTAAAAACGAGCTGTGTATCCATCTGGCCCAGGAGCCTTGTCTGGATGCATGCTGAAGACAACTTGTTTAATTTCCTTATCACTGATCGGTCTTTTCAGCACCTTATTCTCTTCTCCAATAATCAGATTTGGCACCTCTGAAATCGAGTAAGCGTGCGGGTCCAAATCCTCCGTTGTTGTAGCTGAATAGAGATTTTTAAAGTGGTTGTGAGCGGCTTCCTTTATGCTGTGTGCATCTCTGTAGACTTGCTCCTGCCAGTGAATTTCCTCAATGGAGTTGTAATTTATTCTTGATTGGGTATGCTTGTGAAAGAATGCAGTATTCTTGTCGCCATCCTATAGCCATAGCGCCCTGGACTTCATCCTCCAATAAATTTCTTCTTCTATGCAACTTTTATGTAGCTTACTTTGAATGTCAGCTTCCTGCTTGAGAAGAGTTTTTGTGATAGGGACCTCTTCCATAGCCTGTTGATGGAACTCCAAGGTTTCCTGAGCTTGTTTCCTTTCCTCCAGGGGAGAGACTAGATTTTTGGTCCACAGTTTAAGAGTGGCTTTAAGACGTCTGATTTTTTCTTCCCACACAAAGAAGGGGGATCCAGATACAGGGATTTTCCAAGAAAGATGAACCAGATTTAAGAAGTCACTTTGTGCTGGCCAAAGTGGGGAGAACTTGAACGGGATGGGGCCTAGAGAAGCGCTAGGACGAAGGGATAGGGAAATGGGTTAATGATCAGAAGTATAGTGAGGAAGAACTTTAGAGAAGGCTCTCAGCCCAATTGTGAGGAAGGAGGATTAAATGAGAAACCGATCAAGCCTGACGGCTATGTGGCCAGGGCCTAATCGTTTGTTTGACCAAGTGAATTTTCCATTGGAAGGAGGGATATCCTCCAGCTCCCAATCTGCCATCAAATCTTCCACCCATTCTCTAGAGGGATCCCGGATAATAGAGCCCCCCTTCTTCTCTGACAACGATAGGGTGACGTTTAGGTCCCCTGCCACTACTAAATTCTCGGTATTGTGACTGTTAATAAGCAGTTGTAAAGAATCCCAACAATCTTTCTTCTCATTGAGTAAGACGGGAACATACAAATTAAAGAGGCTTACCTGGTGACCGGATCCTTTGTGGTTCAGTTTAGTGAAAAGCCAATGAGTGGTGCTGATTTCTTCTATGAGCTCCAGCTTAGTCGAATCCCATAAGGTTGCTAGCCCCCCGGAGGCTCCTCTGGCACTGACTGCCCTTCCTGGGCCTTTCTTCCAAAATGAGGGGCTTATCTTTAGGAGGTCAACCTCCTCCATCTTCGTCTCCTGGATAAGCAGGACTTCTGGTCGTTCAAGCCTTACTAAGTCCCGCAAGGCTTCTTCTTTTATTTTACTTCCTAGTCCTCTGCAATTCCAGGAGACGTATTGCATTATTTACTTGGAGGGGGAGGGAGTCCACCTTTCAGTGTTTTCCCCGGCTTCGCTCCTGATCTGGTGTGCGCCATCTCATGGAGAGTGTACTGGGTACCTAGGGCCACTTCCTTATTCGCTTGCTCTTCTCTTCTTTTCTTTTCAGACTTCCTACCTCTCTTTGGCTGCTCCAGAGTGCCTTTTGGGCTGCTAGCTTCTTCGACTTCCTCATCCGGTATCTCCATGTCCGCATTCAAATTCAGACTGATATACTCTTTGTCCGGATTGGTTATCTTAGCAGGCAGATTTGGATTCGATGGAGCCGAGGGAGGGTTTTCATCTCCATTTGTTTCTGTAGGGTTTGAATGGGATTGTGGGCCTTCTGGAGCTATGTGGGAGGGTTGACTGTCCTTTGGAGGTTTCTGAGTCCTTTAGTCCTTTCCTCTGGCATTATACGAATTTTTCCCTCTTTTTACTTTCTGCCATCCTTCTGCATCCTCTTTCCCAATGGTTTGGTTTTTGGGGCAATTCCTTTGAAAGTGACCATGCTCCTGACAGTTTCTGCATTTGAAGGGCAAATGCTCGTAATTGAGTTTCTGGAAATGGGTCCACGTTCCAATTGAAATCTTGACAGCTTCAGGAATCCCTGCTTCCAGGTCAACTTCCACGCATATTCTGGCACAACTATACTGCCCGCGATTGTCAGCTCTGTCGATGTACCTGCCAACTCCATTCCCTATCCTTCGCAGAGATTCAGAGTCCCAGCAGTGCATCGAGAGATTACGTAATCTGACCCACACCGACACTTCTTTAGGCGTATCCACCATGGGGTCAAAGTCCGGAGTCCATTTGTTTAGGTAAAGACCCTGCGTGCCCATAAAATAGGGGTCGTTCCTGAAAATTAGGTCCCGATCCTCTTCAGAAATAAATTCAAACACGAAAAACCCACGCCCTACTGGGTAGCAGGTAACCCCATGCGCCAGGTTTGGCTTCCAATTGCGCTGGATCCAGTCATCAGTGGTTTTGGAGGACGGCCATAGGCCCATAAACTGCCCCACGAGCCCTCGTTGGGCCAGATCCAGGGCGATCTGCATTGGTATTTCTTCTGGAAGAACGATTTCCGGGATATCCTCCAGTTTCTTAATGAATTTCGGAATCGCTGGAGCCACCGATTTCTTCCCACTGCTGTTGACCAACCTGCGAAAGGCCTCTTTGTCTGGGATCAACGGAGGAGGGGCTGACGCCCCACCCCCTGGCGCCGCCATGGGACCTTTCAGCCCACTCTCGAAGCTAAAACCCTAGATCGCTCGCACAGTCACCGCTAAGACTTGGTGCATCCTTTGAAATCCCTAATCATCATAGCAATATATGTTGTCGTCACCAACATAAATAAAGTAACATTACTAATGTAATATGCCCCAATTAAGGGGTAATGTGCCACTATTTAGGGCTTAACAAATCTCCAAGGGGTTGAACTGAATTACCCTGCTATAGATAAGCAGGTTTATGTGGTGTACAAAGCAGTAAAACATTTCAGATCTTATATCCTAAAGAATCACACCAAATTCATCGTGCCTCATCCCGCGTTCCAATCCCTATTCACTCAACAGAGAGAAGAGGAAATTGGATGGCAGTTTTCCAAGAATTTGATCTAGATATAAAGCCTGCCAAACTGGTTAAGGGATAGGGATTGTGTAAATTGGCCGCAAAATCTCAAGACCAAGTAAATGAAGACCTTGTGTGGGATAATGAATTGGTGTTATGGTGTAGTGAGGATTTATATGTTCCCTCAGGGAAGGATTCTTGGTATGAAAAACTAATTTATCTCTTGCATCACGGGACTTGCCCAGAAAACCTAAACCCTAAGGAAATGAGAGCTCTCAGACTGAAATTGACACAATATTGCCTCATAAATTCGGTGCTCTTCTGTGTAAATTATGATGGGGTAATTTTGAGATGTACAGAAAAAGTTCTGAAGGAGCTCCATGATGGTCCTACAGGTGGAAACTTTGTAGGGAATACCACCCCTCACAAGATGCTGAGAGATGACTATTATTGGCCTAGTCTATTTAGAGACACTCATACATACGCTAGAAACTGTAAAAATTTTCAAATAAGTGGGAGAAGTGAAAAGAGAGCGGTTGTCTCACTCCTACCAGTGGCCATATCCATACCATTCGAGGAATGAGGGTTAGATGTCATAGGGAAGATTACCCAGAGTTCTTCAAAACAACATATATACATATTGACTGCTATGGACTATTTTAAAAAATGGGCAGAGGCCATCCCTCTGACTCACATGAATGAAAAGGTGGTAATCCAATTCATAGAACAACAGTTTATCACAAGGTTTGGTATGCCTTCCGTTCTTGTTTTTGACAATGTCACTTACTTTTCTTCCACCCTATTAACAAAGTTCTCTCTAGACAAAGGAATCATAATCAAGTACTATGCAAACTACTATCCAGAGGGGAATGGAGTGGAAAAATCAACCAATAAGATATTAGTGAGGATCTTGAAGAAAACAATTGCAGACAATCAGAGGAATTGGCATAGTTCACTTCATAATTCTTTATGGGATGATAGAGTAACACCCAAGGAAGCTATAGGAAACTCCCCATACTTTCTAGTGTATGGAAAAGAAGTAATTCTCCCGAATGGGCTATATCTTCCATCTCTTCAACTTTCTCAGGGATTTAGAGGACAACCCTCATCAGTTATTCAACAAAGAATTGATACCCTCCTCATGCCAAAAGAGGAAAGGGAGAAAGAAAAATAAAAATTCGTCACTCATCAACAGATAGTTAAAAGATGGTTTGACAAGCATAAGGCCAAAGAGAAGAATTTTGAAGTAGGAGACTTAGTCCTGAAATGGGATAGAGCGAATGAGACGAAGGGAAAATATTTTAAGTTTTAGTATCTGTGGCTCAGACCTTTATAGGTAGTCGAGAAACTTGGGGCAGACACGTATCGATTGAAAAATATGAGAGGGGGGGGACTCCCTCTCGGTGAATGGCCAAGCCCTAAAAAAATATTTATGTTAAAAAAAATAAAATGTGTGTGTGTGTGTTTTCATGTTTTTCTATGATTAGGATAAATGTGTAGGTGCGAGGTAGAATGATTGCAGAGTCCTTTATTTATGTGTTTCTTTTGTGTGGTATTTTTTTGCAATAAAGTTGTTTTCCATAACGCATTGGTTGACATTAATCAATACAATGTAACAAACTCTGTTCCTGACTCACGCTTATGTGTGACACAAGAAACACTGGGAAAATTTCTTCTCTTAAAAGAGTTATGTATTTGACCTTTTCAAATAAACGACCTTGGCAAGTGATGAAGTGTCCACCTGGTGGTTTGGTAAAACCTAAAGGGGAAATATGGCAAGTCAAAAAGGACCACATGTACCTCTAGACAGAGCTAGGAAGGATTTCACCTTAACAATCTCATCTTGCAGATAACAAACATCCTCCTCTCCCACTCGCTCAGGGCATCTCTACCAAAAACAAATCAATTATATCAAATGAGTGCAAAGTAGGAGAGGGTATGCAGATAACTCCATCGGGGCTATGGATGCTCGCTGGTAGTGGAGAAAGGTCTGTGACATTGGGGTGACTTTGTCGGGGCTATGGACGCTCAGTGGAAGTGGAGCAACACCGCAACAAATGAATGATGATAAATAAAAGGCCTGGTGCCAGTGAATGCTTTACTCGATTCTGAACAAAAGGGGGCGTGGGTCATGGTCAAGAGGAACGAAGGTGGAACAAAGGTTGAAGCTCCATAGTCAAAACCATATTCATGAACCATAATACTTGTAAATGCAAGGATAGGAGAGAATCTGATAGAAGAAAAACTAGTTAGGTTCTTAACCAGCTTCTACATCAGCTAAGCCCGGGGAGGGAACAAAGATTCTTCTTTCTCCCAGTAAATCGCCATTTGTTGAGCGCTCAACACACCCTAAAAGTTTATGAGATTTTGTCACTTTTGGGTACCACTTATTTTCTTGTACTGTCTGAATCAAGTTCACTATGGGGGGTGGTTTATTCTTTTGTTTTCATGACTCTTATCAATCAAGTTGGATTTGTTTGAACTTGTTAAATGAAACTTTGTGTCTAAAATAACTTGGCATCCTAACTAAGAATTTGCAGCTAACATTACTACTAATGCGCTTGTGTTTGACGTCAGAAAAATTCAAGTAGGTAAAGTGGCCACACAATTACACTAATTGTCAATCGTTGATGTACCATCTGCATCGGTAGAAGGCGGAGTTGGTTTGCGTCAGTTATTTTCCACGATGATTCAAGAGATAGCCAATCCCCATTGGCGTCAACAAAGTAAGGGAGGGATAGACATTGACAAAAGACATAAAAAACCACTGATAGCCGATGAATGATTCACTTGCTCGGGTTCGGGGAAATCTACAAGGGTTAAAATAGCCAATGTTTTTTGCAATAAAGATATCGTCGATCGTCGACCCCTGAGACACTTTCGACATTGGGAAATTTTCAAGGGAGTCAATCTGGGATCACTTGGGTATGTCTATCTCTGATTGTTGATCCTTGATAATTTTTGGTGTCATCAAGATAAGATCGGGTTTTAGAACATTTAGATTAAGAAAAGTCTTGATTCTGAATGACATGGGTAAATGAAGACATCGATGTCGAGTTCCATGTGTCTTTGTCGCATAGGGGTTTCGTACAACCTAGTTTCATCTCGAGTCATCTTAAGGTTTCCTATGTCCTAGTCACACCTCCAAGTCAACCTTGCCATGTCATATCTATACGACAAGATTATTTGGCATCAAAGATTTTGTAAGGAGATATCAACGAAAAGTGTTCAAATTGAAACCCCGACCCCTGATTCACTAGATGGACTAGAAAAATGATGGGATGTTTTTGGCACGAGATACGATCAGATTCTGGCATTTAATAGAGTATTTAATGCTTCATCCTGCATATGTTTCTACGTCGTGCATTGATTCAACACCAACGATTTGAAATCATTGATAGGCCATGTTACAACTTGTTCCCACGCCGTCAACCTATGATCAAATTTAATTTTAAACGTATTTGAAGATCTGGCGGCAAATTTTATAGAACTACACTCATAACCTGAATTGAATGGATGATGCGACAAGGTAATTTCATCCCTGTTTAAATATCTAGAATGACTTTGAACAATTTCATTCTGTGTGCAAGCTTGAATTCCAAATCATTTGAAGAAGCAAAGCAAGCGTCTCAAGATCGTGTTGATCCTCAGCTTATCAAAACTAGGTTAAACATGCAGCAGACGTATGTGTTCAATTTTTTCAATTTGGTGGTCATGATTTATATATGCATCTGATTTCTTGCAAAATCTCTAACTATGTTCTAGCTGCAGGGAAAATTCCTTCGAGAAATCCAACCACTAGACGCTCGTCAAGAGAACCTAAGCTAAAGGAAGCAAAAATAGGTGAAGGTTCTTCTCTTGGTACTGTGAGGTAGTTGGAGTAGGCTCCCAGGGCAGAGCCAGTCGTTAAAACCTCAATGAAGAAATATTTTGTTCAACCTCTAGTCTTCAATGATACATAAGAAAACACTGGATCTAAAGTAATTCTCCCATAGTGGGGAGACGTATTCAACAGAATCATCTGGGAGGAGTACCCATAATGTATCCCAAAAAATGACTCGAATGTAAGGGTTCTTGATGACTAAGTGTTTCCAAATATCTGATAGTCATACTTACACATGGTAGCCTACAGAACCTTGATTTTTCCATGCATAGAGGTTTTGAAGTGGCTAATTGACCATACGGACGTGCATAAGTTCTTGATCAATGATGAGGATGGTGGGTGTGTTGTATTTTTCCTCCTGACAGAAGTCCATAAGTACTACAAACTCATAGACCCAGAGGAACGACTAAACATAGACTTATGGTGGAAGGGGGAAAATAAGTTTACAAACCAGAGCAATGGCTGGTATGGGACAATTAACTTCAGGGAGCCATACATCTACTTGATGGCTCTCATCTACCGATTGTATGGAGAGAAGGACTGCTCCAAGTTTTCGGAAGCATGGATTCCCTTGGAATACATAGTGGTGATCTTCGGAAGCAGCTTCAACTGGGGAGAAATAATTTCCAAGAAATTGAGCATCTCTGTACAGTAGGCTCAGACACTGAAAGAAGGGGAAGCACTTGCTTTCCACATGGCCTCGTACCTACTTGATGTCATCTGTGCAAGAAATTTCTTCGCCGACATGAATTTAAGATGGCATGTTGTGGAGCTCCCTGTTCATGTCTACTTTAACATACTATGGGAGAATAGGTACACAAAATCCTACGCACTCATTTGCGATGAATTTCTTTGCCTGTATTTATTTTATTGTATTTAAAAATGAATCCCAAGACTATCTGCAACAACCAAGAAAATGGTAGTGAAGGTAGGCCACTAGTATTTATATGAACACACGACCTATATCAAGGTGTTCAGGGCCAACAGAGCATCGCATCCAGTCCCTGCTCACGTCTAAGACCAACTCATTGTGGGATAAATCTGTTATTATACTATCCTGCAAGGATACAATGCTACTCTAGTCAAAGACAAAAAGCATGCTTTCATACCCTACGATTTCCATGTGGGATTTTATTTGGTTAAAGAAACTACTCAAGCCAAACAAGAAGGGTTGAGCCAACTTAAATTCAGGTTCCTGATAGGATGATTTCACAAGCACGACTCTAAAGTCCTGGTCCCCCAACATGCTTCACAAGTATCATCCTGTTGGCCTTACGCACATGAAAAATTTGAGGATGAAATTTTCATAGAATGCACTCAGGACTGGGAGGAGGTAGTACAGAGGATGGCCAACCCAAACACGACCAGGTTCAAGGATATGAGCATGGACGAGCAGGTGGATATGATATACCAATCGGCTGAAGAGGCCCTCAAAGTTAGGGAAGAAGTCCAAGCATCAGAGAGCACAGAGGCACAAAGAAGAGGATTTATCTTGCTAG
Source organism: Picea glauca (assembly GCA_000966675.3). Classification (NCBI taxonomy): domain Eukaryota; kingdom Viridiplantae; phylum Streptophyta; class Pinopsida; order Pinales; family Pinaceae; genus Picea; species Picea glauca. Next base: position 32,128 of record JZKD02S0358003.1, on the reverse strand, counting down.
AAGGGGCATAGAGAATCATTGACCAGTTACAGAATGATCCTGATCTCATAGAGATGTCAAGAATCCTTGCTGATGACCCAATCAAAAGCATAGGAGAGCCAAGTGTCTTATAGCCAATACAACTTGAAGAAATCACTGGCCCAGGAAACCTTGAAGTTCCATCACCGCAAATCAGATCACTAGGGGGAATTTCAACCCAATTTGAGATATCAAGGACACCAGGTAGGAAAAGTGTACCAAACCCCTTTTTCGACTTAATAACTATCTATGATGATGAGGAGAGTTCAAAGGTTTCCCTGGTGACTCCAGTTCATATTAAAGAGGAAAAGGAACCTTTGTAATATACCCTAGGTCTCGATGCTTCAATTCAAAACCTTCCATAGAGCGACCATGAGGTTGAAATTATCTTAGACATTGAACTGATTGACTTGTCGGGAACCCCAATGGACAACTTGAGGGATGAGTTGGGATCAGGTGGTCATAAAGAGGAAGTTCCACAACAAGAAATTGACACATCGACAACCGATTACCAAATAAGTAACAGACTTATCTCTGAATCCTCAATTTCGGTCAATGCCTCACTATATGATGCACAACAAATGGAGTTCGAGCCATCGAGACATGTAGAAGAAGTCCATGAACCAATCCTAGAATAGATACATACAGTCGGGAGCCTGGGAGATACTCTAACCTAGGGAGAACAAAAAATTCCCTAACCTGTGGATGAGGTCACTAACATACAAGCGATCGACTATGACAAAAAAAAAAAATCCATCGTGAAGAGGACCACTAAGAAGAGAAGGCTCACGCTAGATAGCTTGATTCTCATCACTACAGAGGAGAAGTTGTGCAACAATGAACACGCCAAGACATCTAAACTTATTGGCGCAGGAATGGCCATTACAGATGCCATGTTGGATAGAGCAAGGAGGGATGAGAAGGAGTTGGCCTCCGTGCTAAAGGAGTTGGAGCATCTGACCATTTGGAGAAATACTATCAAGACTCAATGCAAGCCATCGTGTTCCTCATAAGTGAGTTCCAGGAATCCTATACAAAATTAACAAGTTAATGACACCTTTTCACCACAGGCATAGCCTATTTCCAAGAGGATACCCTTATGGTTCTAGCAACCTATAAGGACGTAGAGAGGTGGTATGAGAAATCCCACCAGGAAGTCGAAAGGATTGATTACATCAACGCGGTTCAAAAGGGATGAGATACCGAAGAGAACGATATTCGAGTGCTAAGGGATGGAAACATCGATCGAATCAAGAAAGCGACTGAATACTGGGTAAGAATGGCCTAGGAACCTCAAAGGGAGATTCAAAAGAAGTGGGATGAGTGAGAAAAGGGTTGGGAAAATATTAATTGGGAGATGAAAGGAATCAACCTCCCAGAATTTGGCCCACCCGAAGACATTTCCGACATGCATGACATAGTTAAGAAACATGCAGAACAAGACTCAGCATGGACAACAAAGATATCAAAGGTGGTGAGCATGGCGCCAGGTCAAGTACAACAGTTCATGGAGAATCTGATTAAGGCTCAAGCAATTCTGCAACAGTTGACTGTTAAAATAATCAAGTACAGAGAATGGGCATTAGAAGTGAAAGAAATTCTTTCAGACCTGATGGACCAACACAGGTTCTCATATGCCAACACATGCGAGGAACTCTTCATCAAATGGTCAGAATATGAGAAGAGTCATCCATTTCAGTAAAACTTTTGATGATTCTTAGAGAACAAAGAGATTAAAACGCCATGTGGTGATGTTTTGTTTTACTTAGCTTACACTTGTAATAGATAGTTTTAGTTAATGATTCATTATAAATAAAAGGATTGACCTTTTAGCAAAGGTCTATGGTTTTGGAAAAGACCCTCATTTTTTGAATTGTAAAGAACTATTTATGAACTACCTTAATTGAGAAGTCTTGTTTAGGACCAGAGAAAAATTTCTATTTTTCATCAAAGGCATTGTGTGATTGGATTGAGGAGGAATTACTTTCAACTTTATTTCATTAATGCATGTTGTAACGAGTAAGAGTTTCTGAATCTATTGATATGTTAGTTGTTTCAATATTTTTTTGTAGTTATTGTCTTTAATGATGAAAGAAAATCATTGTGTTAATGTGTGATTAATCCTAGAGCTAAGGAAACTATGTTTCTTGCCATCACCATATTGCATGCGTGTTTTCTTACGATAATTGTATCTCAGTCAATAATTAAAATACCAACAAGTTAATGTATTAGTACCAGGCTTGTCACATGTGTGAATATCTTTGTTTTCATGCTTGAGCACAAGGATTATCCCAAGATCAAACTTCTTCAGTAGTTAAGAATCCCCTTTAATAGCTGGTTTATACCAGCACATATCTTTGGATCAGACCCATCTAATAAAAGAAAAGACAAAATAAGAACGTTTAACTGGAGGAGGAACTGTAAGAAGATATCCTATCAATCACTATGTAAAGCCCATCGATAATTTGGCCATATCGAAAGATCTGGAGAACCATTCCACCACCAAATGTTGCAGATTCTAATTGGGCCTCTATGGTGGGTTTGGTTCCTATTGTTGAGTTAAAGGGATTTAGGATCCCTCAATAGGCCTAGACTCTTATCTTTTGCAAAGTGTTTTAGGACCTCCCAAATCTCTGACTTTGTGCATGGAAGATCAAAGAGAGTATTATCCTCCTCATTTTTGGCCCTTGGTTATGGAAGGAAGTGAATATTGAGGAAGAAAAGGTCAAACATGAACTACACGGGAGACACAGTGACTGTCTCTGGGTCGAAGTAAGCAAACGAGAAAAAAATCTAGAGTGAAGTACGGGGAAGCAAGCCATCGGAGGAGGAGATCGAGGATGACCGATCAGTAAGGAAGATGGATCGAGGACAACTCAGTAAGTAGAGAAAGCCATCATTGGATGCTTTGGAGCACCATGTGAGAAGGAAGGAAAGACAGGCTGGCAAAGCCCTAAAAAGGTGGGTCAATTTGACCTAGGGTTTTCGACACCTAGGGTTTTGACCTAAGGCTATCGGTGAGGGATTGTAATGTATAAATAAAGGCAAAGAGGAATTGGGTAGAGTTAGAAAGTTGGTAGTTGTCCGTACTATAGTGGGCATTGATATTGATTTTTGTTGGTTGAGAGGTTATTGTACTATGAGAGAGGGGAGTGCTGAGAGTAAGAGCCTTCTGGTATTTTAAGATATTCAGCTAGGTGTGAATATTAGGTCCTGCAGCTGGGTGCGCAGGAAGGAGGGAGACAGAGAGAAGAAGAGAGAAGATCTGCTGACCAAGAGTGCAGATTAGAATTGTAAGATTTATCTTAATATATCATAAGCACAGTTCTGTGGATGTATCCCTAGAGAGAGGGTGAACCACATATATTTTGTGTCGTATGTGTGATTGATGCTTGGATCTTTGTCATTGTTATACTGTTATTTTCCTTATTGTGTTAGATCATATTTATAGTTGCGCAAAGTAGACCTAGTTGATAAGAGGTATATGAATGTTGCAGTATTGTTGTATTATTTCCACTTGATATTCCCCTGGTTGTAGACATATTTGTCCTACAACCCCCCTCTTAGCTTCTTCATGTGAGACTACATTTGCTTCGCAGGTGTTGCCGAAAGGGCTAGTAACTAGGGCTTGTTGGTCTGCTCTTGGAGTGAACCCTAGGTCTGCCCCTGTGCCAAAAAATGGTTCCGTTGTTAGGACCAGAATATTTTTAAGGGAATTTCAAGGTGGTTCCCATCGAAGACAGAGATTCAAAAGTGAATAGAGGATCAAGAGAGGGACTTCATTGAAGCCCAGAGAAAGAACCCTAAACCGAGTACTGAAGATTGGATAGAAAGATACATCTTCACCGACATTCACGAGATATTCTTTGGAGGAATCCACTAGGAGTTGTTTGAGTGGTTGGCTAGGTTAGCTGATACCCAGTTCGAGATCAGATCTAGACCTCCTATGGTTTGGACACCAGCACTGATCTAGAAGGTCAAGAGAGTTGACAACATTGTATCCAGAGCAGTAGATCATTGGTTTGATAGTACCATTGGAGGGTATATCACTGAATTTGTTGTTGATATGGTAGAATTATATAGCCAAGCCAAGAGATACTTTTTCAAAGGACCCATAGGAAAAATTTTTCACTTTCTGAAGCTGAGAATCAAGATGTTATTGTATAAAAATAACGTCTTGAAGATATAGTAGATTGGTTGGACCTGAAAAGGCTAATTCACAAAAATTCAGACAGCGACAGTGACACAGAAGTTGGACATACGTGCAGTGGAAGAGTATTCAGAGGGATTCACATTGAGAACCTGTTTAAGCAAAACTGCAGAGAAGAGGTAGATCTAATTGACAAAGAACATTCATAACCCACCAGAACAGAAGAAGGGGAAGCTGAAGAACTTCACCATAATGAGCCAGAAACATCAGGAACCGTGCAGACCACTGAAGTAAGTAATATCAATCCCTCTGTTAGTCCAGAAATGCTAAGTAATCAGAATATTCTGAACCACCAGAGTTTTCAGAGTACTGTTACTAGTAGTTCAGCATCTACTCAGACATGAAGCGTAGGAAGCTCTATGGAAGATGAGATGAGGCTCCCTATCTTCAGGGGAGATGGATTTGAGGATCCCAATCAACATTGGTTCCTGTGTGAGGCCGTGTGGAATATTAAAAGTATCATCGATGAAGCCATCAAGAGAACCCAGTTCAACACTATGCTAAGGGACCGCGCCCTGAGTTGGTACATGAAACTTGTCCAAGGACTTGCGCAGCCTAAGCCACTGAACCAGATCAAGAATGCGCTAATTGCAGAGTTTAAGAAACCTAATTCGGAGTCACAATGTATTACAGAGCTAAAATATATCAAACAAAAGGTAGCGAAACTTGTTTGGGAGTTCGACCAGAGATTCAAGACCCTAACATGCTGATTAACTTTTCAGATCCCCGTTGAACAGAACAAAGAATGGTTCATCGCAGTGTTGTTACCACACATCAGAGTCCCTATGATGCAGTAGAATATTGCATCGCAGGCAGAAGATTTGGAGATCGCCATGAAACTTGAATCAACACCTATGGGAGAATCTAGCTCAGGCATGAGCCAAATCTTGAGCTAGCTGACTAGTTTGTCTCTGCAGGTCGAGGATATGAACAAGGACAAGGGGAAGGAAAAAAGAGAATATATCTGGTGTGTAATATGTAGATCCGAAGGTCATGGTAAGGAACAATGTCCCTTATTTCATGATTATTTGGCCTCAGGAGCACCGATCCCCTTGAAGCAATTTAACCTTCCCTGGTGCGATGTATGTAGAAATAGGCATCGCCCGGGTGAGTGCTATTAGATGCAGAAGTATGTTCAGACACCCACAAACTTGTATTGCACATTCTGTAAATCAGTGGGGCATGATGATCAATATTATAGAGCTTACTATCTCATGCATGAGAGGTCGAGGGACATACACAAGATTCAAGGTGAAGTACATCAAGAAGGAAACACTCTGCAGTACAACTCTCCAGGGAGAGGAAACTTCAATCCTCATGGTGGATAAAGAGGACAAGGAGGAGGTATGGGATGAAGCTGAGGACAAATAATTTGTTATAATTGCACATATCTAGGACACTTAGCGAGGGATTGTCAGAATCCTTGCACAACCTGCATTTATTGTAACTCTTTCGAGCATGTCATAGAAGAATGCCCTGTGTTGCTGGCTAAGCTTAAGAAAATATGAGGACCCCAGTAGAACCCACAAGTGCAACTGATATATGTTGAACCTCCCAGAGCATAACCTAGAGTCGTTGTTATCACTCGAGGAGGTGCTACTATAGGAGAAGACAGAGCAGCCCAAGGAAAGACTGAATATGACAACGAAGTCAGGAAAGCTACAGAAAAGACCCCAACGTTCGATGCTAAGAAAGAAAGACAGATATTTGATGAGGCAAGAAAAGATTTCAAAGGAGATCAAGGGTATTCATCAAAGAAACGACCAGAAATCAAAGAATATGGCATGCCTCAGGCGTTTGATCCATATACATCACCTACAGATGGGAAAGAGGTAAGAAAGCTCATAGAATTTTTGTGCACTTGTGTTAAGATGATTCAAGATAAAACAGTTTTACAAGAATTACAAGATTTAATCAAGCATAATGAGATAGGAAAGATAGACCCCTTACTAAATAGGGAAGTACACCAGATTGGAAAGAAGAGAAGAACAAATAAAGAATTACACCTGAATGCTCAAATAGGAGAATATGATATAGACTATGTGGTCCCTGACTTAGGGTCGGAGGTCAATGTCATGACGAAGAAAACTTGGGAACTAGTGGGAAAACCAAAGTTGATCTATTCCCCTATCATGCTTAGAATGGATAATCAACAAGTTGTCAGCCCATTTGGACGATTGGAGCATGTCCTTGTGGACATTGACGGAGTTAGAACCTTTGCAGATTTTGAGGTAATTGAAATTGTTGATGATAGTTTCCCTTACCCTGCATTGTTAGGAATTGATTGGGCCTTCAACAATTCTACTGTTGTTGATTTAAAGAAAAAATGCATGACATTTCAAAGAGCCGGCCTTAGGGTCATTGCACCCTTAGACCTAGATGAGGGTCTACAATATACAGATCCTATCAGAGAAGAAGACCACGCATATGAGCTGAAAAACATATATAAGTTAACAACCAGACAACAAGATTATATAAACCCTACTGGAAATGGAAATCTAAGTTGGTGAAGTGATAGTGCATGTTCATCAGATTCAGAAGAAGCGTTGGAGAACTGGTAGAACCAGATGTATGAAGTATCCACAAGGAGATGTGCTTGATTGACCAGAGAAGTTCGCTGGATTGGTACCACAATGAGTAACTTTCCTACCTTTGATGGTATGAACCCTTTAGAAGCCTTCCTCTTAGAGTTTGAAACAA